>BPLR01014016.1:0-90605 GCA_021605095.1 Caerostris extrusa
ACATATTCGTTATCAGAGCGCTTAACAATCGCACATTAGGAAATGTACAGAGAAGGAATAAACAACACTAACCCATTTTGTAAAAACCATTTTAAAAGTAATAATTCAGTAGCCATGAAGTGCGCCCACCAGCTCCTAATTAAAAAACTCACCACATATATATATATAAGTAAAACTAAGATTCTCACCTGTTTTTTTATTTCATTTTTATTGAATTTTTGCTTTATAAATAAAACATTGAAGTGATTTTTATTAAGAATGAAGTGATTTGAACTTCTAATGATTTTGTTTTATTTGATCCTAGTCTGCAGTAACTCAACGCACTCATGGAAAATATTAAATTGTAAAAAGATAAAAATTACAATTTATAATATGGTAAATTCTAATACTGTATGGAGGATATGTCAACAGCCTTAAAGTTGTGGAAAACCCGCATGGAGACTAAATGACCCCAGTGGCTTAAAGCCAAAATGTGGATTGAGTTCTGAATCCCTGAAGCACAGTCATGGATGATTAATGCAGCTTAGCAACAACAGGTAGACGTTGGCTGGCACAGCTCTTAAGTCTTTCTCATTTTTTTTACACTTTGAGTTGGGGTCCATGTCAACTGGCCCGGGGCGTCTTGAATGACTTAGGTTTGTCGCTTTGTTATCAACCCCCAAGGTAAGTATAAATAACTCTGAGAAAGATTGGTGAATTTACTTGGACTGCAGTTAACTTCCGTTAATAAAAGGCCTCCATAGAAATCACATTATAATATGTTATTATATCTTTTCTTCATTAATTCATATAAGCAAGCATAGTACTGTTTTGATTTTAACAGGTTTTTCTTCTGATGTGTTTTCTTCAAATGTATAGCTTTCTGCCGTTGACGGCCCGATTTCCTCCTTTTTTTCGTTTGCAACAAAGCTTGGGAGGGATGCACCTGTTGGATCCCTGTTAAAATTTGTGGAGGTTTGTTTTTGAATGGAATAGAAAGCTTCAAGCTGTACCTCGCAAAATGCAGACTTGAAAACAAGGGTTAGATGTCAACTTAATATAATTCAATCCAAATATCATCATTTAATTTTCTTTTAAATATAGCAATGAAGTTTTTTTCCTTAATATCAACAGCTTTAGTAAATATAACTGCAAACAATTAAAAAGATAACACTACCATTTTCTTAACCTGACAAATATTGAATAACAACAAAATGTGGTCTTGAAGAACTGTCGATGGCCATCTCCTCATTGAAAATGCCTGACAAAGGATGAATGTACAATAAAGTTATTAAACAGTTCAATGAATCTGCAATGGTGCTTCTTCAGGTTTGTTTGCTCTGTTTATTATAAGCAAGTTCTGATTTCAGGCTATTAGACATGACCACCAATGAAGCAGTTTAAAAATAAGGGAGTTTGTAGCAGAGCTAACAAAAACATCATCCAGCATCGCCAGGATCACCACCTACTTTTAGAAGGGCACCAAAAGCCAGAGCGCTAGCCAATCGATCAGACAGCCGTACAGTGAAGGTCATATAAAAAACCTATTTTTAAAAAAACCATTTAAGAAATAAAAATCTATGGCCATGAAGTAAACAATTTCAGTTCTACAAAGAAAACGCTCACTATATATATATATAAATCAGATTTTCTTAACTGTTTTTTATTTCAATTTCTTTTATTGAAACTTCTATTTATATTAAACATAAAAATCTTCCATTTAGTTGTTGATAAAAAATATCACTATTCGAATTTTTGAAGATAACTTTTTTATTTCAAATATATGTCAATTCAAATCCAAATTCGTGTCTTGAATGAAGACCCTTTTTCAAGAAAATTACGCCCTAATTTTGCCACCCATTTTAATTCCCCTGGTGCTATGTGGGAACTGGACCTAATAGACCTAACGATCCAGCTAACTCAAAGAAAGATTTGAAATCAACTCATTACGCAAAGAGAATAACAGATCACTTTTTTTTTTTCTTAATCTATTAATGTTACTGCTAATTGTTTTGATTTCTTTTCTTTATCTTCTTGTTTTCATTTATTTTCCATCTTAGTATCTGCGTTTGAAAGGCTTTTCAACTAGCATTTCGCCAGCTGACGCATCTGATTATACTTTTTTTTTTTTTTTTTTCGAGTTTCAAAAAACGCAAACAGTTTGGGTCAGACAGAGAGAGAGGATTACAATCTAATTAAAACAATCCTGCAGAAGTTTTGTTTTTTGTAATGGAAAAGAGTCAGTGTGCCTAGCGTCAGATTGAAAATCAACGATTAAGGAAAGGATTACGTCGGTCTGTGATTTTTCGTGGAATTAGAATGCTAATCCTGGAATTGAATTGGAATATCATTTTATTATTTTAATTTTCTTTTAAATGTAAGGTTGAATGTTTGTTCTTTAATAAATTAAGAAGATTTGTCTTATAATTTTAAAGAATATAATAAAATGGATCATATAAATTTTTTAGTGTTTCTAATGTCGCTCGCATCAAGATTGTAAAACAAGGATTAAAGAAGGATTACGTCAATCAGTGATTTTTCGCAGAATTTGATGCTAATCTTGGAATTAATTGGAATATCATTTTTTATTATTTTAATTTTCTTTTTAAATATAAGGTTGAAGTTTTGTTCTTCAATAAATTAAGCAGCTTAGTCTTATAATTTTACAGAAAATAAGAAGAAGATTTTTTATTAAATTATTCTTTGTCAAATAATAATTTGTCCATGAGTGGTTTGACAAAAATACTATGACCGTGGATGTATGTATGTACAATAAATCTGTTAAACAGTCTAATGAATTAAAAATAAGACAAAACGATGTTTTGGTTGTCGCTCTACTGTCATTTTGGGCATACTTTTGCTAATTAGACTGGGACCTAAAGTTTACAGTGGACACCAAACCACTCTTCACAAACATCAATTCCACCGCCAGGAATAAACCAGAAGCCTGTGATACCAAAGACCAGAGCTCTAGTCACTTCGTCTACATAGATAGGAGATATCTATCTAAAAACATCTATTTTTAAAACCATTGAAGAAATAATATCCACGTCCATAAAGTAAACATTTTCAGTTCTTGAAAGGAAAGGCCATTATATCAAAAAATAAAATTAAAAATCAGATATTCTCAACTGTTATTTTTTTTTTTTTTACTTTTTGTTGATTCTTCTTATGTAAAAGCATAAAAATCTCACATTTAATTGTTGGTAAAATCTCCCTATTCTAAATTTTTTAAGACATCTTTTACTTTGAACTATGTCAATTGTAATAAAATCGTGGCTTGTTCTAAGACACCTTTTAAAGAAAATTAAGTCTTAATTTTGCCAGCCATTTAATCTCCACACTATGTGAACTGACGACCTAATAGTCCTAACGACCAGCTAACTATGCGAAATCAACTCATCACGCAAAGAGAATAACACAGCACTTTTTTTTCTACTTTTAATCTATTAAAGGCCGTTACTGCTAATTGTTTTGATTTCTTTTCTTTGTCTTCTTTGTTTTTCATTTATTTTCCATCTTAGTATCTGCGTTTGAAGGCTTTTCAAATAGCATTTTCGCCAGATGACGCATCTGATTTTCTACTGTTTTTTTCGCCTAAACCCAAACAGTGCGGGTCAGATAAAAAGAGGATTACAATCTAATTAAATCGATCCTGCAAGTTTTTGTTTTTGAAATGGAAAAGAGTCCAGTGTTCCTCGCGTCAAATAGAAAATCAAGGATTAAGGAAAGGATTGCGTCTGTCTGTGATTTTCGTGGAATTAGGAGGCTAATCCTGGAATTTTGGAATATCATTTTTAATATTTATTATTTTAATTTTCTTTAAATATAAGGTCGATGTGTTGTTCTTTAATAAATTAAACCTCTCAGTCTATTCATTAGACTGTTTAATAGCTTTATTGTACAGATATACATCTACGGTCATAATATTTTATTGAGAGATTCATGGACCAATTATTCTTCGAATGCATTTATTTGACCAGGAATAATGTAATAAAAAAGAAAATTATATGATCGGTCTTACTATTTCCTTTAAAATTATACGACTAAGCTCTTTAATTTATTAAAAGATAAACTTCCAGCATATATTTAAAGAAAATTAAAAATAATAAATATTTAAAACGATATTCCAATTAATTCCAGGATTATCCTCCTAATTCCACTAAAAATCACTGACTGACGTAATCCTTCCTTATTGCTTGTTTTTCAATCTGACGACAGCGACACAAGGAACACTTGACTCTCTTCCATTTCAAAAACAAAACTTCTGCAGGATCGATTTAATTAGATTGTAATCCTCTCTCTCTGTCTGACCCTCACTGTTTGGGTTTAGGCGGAAAAACAGTAGAAAATCAATTGCATCATCTGGCGAAAATGCTATCTGAAAAGCCTTTCAAACGCAGATACTAAGATGGAAAATAAATGGAAAAAAAAAGAAGATAAAGAAAAGAAATCAAAACAATTAGCAGTAACGGCCTTTAATAGATTAAAGAAGTAGAAAAAAAAAGTGCTGTGTTATTCTCTTTGCGTAATCAGTTGATTTCGCATACTTAACTGGTCGTTAGGGCTATTAGGGTCGTCAGTTCCCACATAGCGCCAGAGATTAAATGGCTGGCAAAATTAGGCATAATTTTCTTTAAAAGAGATCTTTGAACGAACCACGAATTTTGTTTAGTTGACATAGTTCAAAATAAAAAAGCTATCATTCAATAAATTTAGAATAGTGAGGTTTTTATTAACAACTAAATGTTCTTATTCTTATGTTGTTATACCTAAATGTTATGATTCTTATGTTTAACATATGTAAGAATTTTCAATAAAAAGTGAAAAAAAAAAACAGTTTAAAGTCCGATTTAGGTATAATATAGTGTGCTTTTTTCTTTATGGAACTGAAATTGTTAACCTCATGGCCGTCGATATTCTTTCTTAAATGGTTTTAAAACATAGGTGTTTATGTTGACCTTCCTTCTCTGTACGGCTGCCTAATGGCCGATTGGCTAGCGCTCTGATTTTTGGTGCCACAGGCTTTAGATTCGAATCCTGGCAGGTGGCATGGATGTTTGTTAATGGTTCAGAATCCACTTTAAACTGTAGGTCCTAAATTAGTCATAATTAGCTAAAAGTAAGAACAAAATGACCGTAGAGCGAACAAACCAAACATCCATTTTGTCTTATTTTGTAATTCATTAAATTTTTAACAGATTTATTGTACATCCAGCATTTTGTCAAGTTTCACATTGACCAATCTTGAATACATTTATTTAGCAATGAATAATCTAATAAAATAATTTATTGATTGATCTTATTATCATCTTTAAAATTATAAGACTAAGCTGCTTAATTTATTAAAGAACAAAATTTCCACCGTATATTTGAAGAAAATAAAAGTAATAAATATTTAAAACGATATTCCAGTTAATTCCAGGATTAGCATCCTGGAATTCCACGAAAAATCACTGACTGACGTAATCCTTCCTTAATCTCTGATTTTCAGTCTGACGCCAAGACACACTTGACTCTTTTTCATTTCAAAAAAAAAAACTTCTGCGGGATCGTTTTAAATAGATTGTAATCCCTCTCTCTGTCTCTGTCTGATCCAAACTGTTTGCATTTAAGCGAAAAAACAAGAAGAAAATTAGATGCGTCAGCTGGTGAAAATGCTATTTGAAAAGCCTTTCAAACGCAGATCTAAGATGGAAAATAAATGAAAAAAAAAAAGAAGATAATGAAAAGAAATCAAAACAATTAGCAGTAAGGCCTTTAATAGATTAAAGAAGAAGAAAAAAAGTGCTGTGTTATTCTCTTTGCGTATTGAGTTGATTTCGCGACTCTTTCGCATAGTTAGCTGGTCGTTAGGGCTATTAGGTCGTCAGTTCCCACATAGCGCCAGAGATTAAATGGCTGGCAAAATTAGGGCGTAATTTTCTTTGCAAAGGGCTTTAAGTAAGACACGAATTTGGTTTAGTTGACATAGTTCGAAATAAAAAGACAACTATCTTAAAAAACTTTAGAATAGTTAAATGTTTATGATCAACATAATATGAGATTTCAACAAAGTTTTATATAAGTAAGTTTCAACAAAAGTGAAAAATAAAACTATTTTTCAGAAAATCTGATTTCTAATTTTTTTATATATAATGTGCATTTCCTTGTGGGAACTAAATTGTTAACTTCATCGCTGTAGATATTATATCTTAAATAGTTTTAAAAAATAGATGTTTTACTAAGCTATAATACTTCCTCTTATATAATGCGACCTAGTGGCTAGCACTCTGGTCTTTTGTATCACATGCCTCATGTTCTATTTCTGGTGTTGACATGGATGTTTGTTAGTGGTTCAGAATCCCATTTAAACTGTAGGTCCTGAACTAGTTAGCTTAAACTATGTAAAAATGACCGTAGTGCGATAAGTCAAACTCCATTTTGTCTTATTTTTAATTCATTAAACTGTTTAATAGCTTTATTGTACAGATATACATCTACGGTCATAGTATTTTGTCAAAAGTTCATGGTCCAATAATTATTGGAATACATTTATTTGACCAAGAATAATCTAATAAAAAGAATTTATATGATTGATCTAACTATTTTCTTTAAAATTATAAAAACTAAGCTGTTTAATGTATTGAAGAACAAAACTTCAACCCATATATTTAAAGAAAAATAAAATAATAAATAATTAATACGATATTCCAATTAATTCCAGGATTAGCATCCTAATTCCACGAAAAATCACTGACTGACGTAATCCTTCCTTAATCCTTGATTTTCAATCTGACGCTCAATAACTTGACTCTCTTCCATTTCAAAAACAAAACTTCTGCAGGATCGTTTTAATTAGATTGTAATCCTCTCTCTCTGTCTGACCCCAACTGTTTGAATTTAGGCGAAAAAAAAAGAAGAAAATCAGATGTGTCAGCTGGCGAAAATGCTATTTGAAAAGCCTTTCAAACGCAGATACTAAGATGGAAAAAAAAAAAAAAGAAAAGCAATCAAAACAATTAGCAGTAATGGCCTTTTATAGATTAAAAAAGAAAAAAAAAGTGCTGTGTTATTGTCTTTGCGGAATGAGTTGATGTCGCGAGTCTTCCGCACAGTTAGCTGGTCTTTAGGGCTATTAGGTCGTCAGTTTCCACATAGCGAAGAGATTAAATAGCTGGCAAAATTAGGGCGTAATTTTCTTAAAAAAGGGTCTTTAAGCAAAACACGAATTTGGTTTAGTTGACATAGTTCAAAATAAAAAAACTATCTTAAAAAAAACTGTAGAGTAGTGAGATTTTCATCAACAACTAAATGTGAGATTATTATGTTTAACATAAATAAGAAGTTTCAATAAAAAGTGAAAATAAAACTGTTGAGAAAATCTGATTTATATATTTATAGTGAGATTTTTCTTTGTTGAACTAAATATTTACTACGTGGCCGTAAATATTATTTCTTAAATGGTTAAAAAATATTTTTATGTTGACCTTCCTGTGATGTACTGCTGCCTGATTCATGACCAATTACCTTGAGCTCTGGCTTTTGGTACCACAGGCTTGAGATTCAATCCTAGCAGTGGCATGGATGTTTGTTTGGGGTTCGGAATCCCCATTTTAAACTGTAGGTCCTGGTCTAATTAGCCTTAAAATTTGCACAAAATAACCGTAGAGCGACACACAAAACCTCCATTTTGTTTTTTTTTTAAATTCATTAGACTGTTTAACAGATTTATTGTACAGATATACATCGAAGGTCATAGTATGTCAAAAGATTCATGGACCCATAATTCTTGTAATATATTTATTTTACCAAGAATAATCTAATAAAAAAAAATTTATATGATTAGTCATATTATTTTCTTTTTTAAATTATAAGACAAAGCTGTTAATTTTTTAACGAGCAAAACATCAACCAATATTTAAAGAAAATAAAAATAATAAATATTTAAAATTATATTCCAATTAATTCCAGGATTAGCATCCCAACTGACGTAATCCTTTCCTTAATCCATGATTTTCAATCTGACGCGAGCGACATTAGGAACACTTGACTCTCTTCCATTTCAAAAACAAAACTTCTGCAGAATCGATTTAATTAGATTGTAATCCTCTCTTTCTGTCTGACCCAAACTGTTTGCATTTAGGCGAAAAAAAAGAAGAAAATCAGATGCGTCAGCTGGCGGAAATACTATTTGTAAAGCCTTTCAAACGCAGATACTAAGATGGAAAATAAAAAAAAAAAAAGAAGATAAAAAAAAAGAAATCAAAACAATTAGCACTAATCGCCTTGAATAGATTAAAGAAGAAAAAAAAAGTGCTGTGTTGTTCTGTTTGCGTAATGAGTTGATTTCGCGAGTCTTTCCAACAGTTAGCTGGTCGTTAGGACTATTAAGTCGTCAGTTCCCACATAGCGCCAGAGATTAAATGCCTCCCAAAATTAGGGCGTAATTTTCTTTTAAAAGGGTCTATAAAAGACGCGAATTTGGTTTAAATGACATAGTTCGATATAAAAAAAGCTATCTTACAAAAACTTTAGAATTCTAAGATTTTTATCAACAACTAAATGTGAGATTTTTATGTTTAACATAAGTAAGAATTTTCAACAAAAGCAGTTGAGAAAATCTGATTTTTTTAATATTTTTTTTTTTATATAGTGAAGTTGAAGAAGAACTGAAGTTGTTTACTTTTTGAAGTTGTTGCACCTTTTTTTGAAGAGCTGAAGTTGTTTACTTCAACGCCGTAGATATAATTTCTTAAATAGTTTTAAAAAAATAGATGTTTTAGTTCTCCGATGTACAGTGGCCTGATGGCCAGTTGGCTAATTTTGATGCCATGGGCTTCAGGTTCGAAATCTGGTGATTTCATGGATGTTTGTTAGTGGTTCGGAATCCACTTTAAACTGTAAGGTCCCGGCCTAATTAGCCGAAAGATTGCACAAAATAACCGTAAAGCGGCAATAATAAAACCCATCCCATTCATGCAGAAATAATTTATCGTTGTTAAATTAACTTTCTATAAAAATCTTTCTTGTTTTAAGTTTATTGATATTGATATTATTGCGCGACAGATTTTGTGTTATAACAACGACCTGGTTGTTAGATCCTTTATAAATTATGTTCTTTAAGATTATACTAAATTTCGTTCGAACATTTAAAAATAAAATTTCAAATAAAGCAATTATATTTTGTCCAACCTAGATATTTTCCTACAAACAAATTTAAAATTCTCTCCTCAGCTAAGCAGATTGAAGAATTCAGAAGTTAGTGGAAAACGTTAAGGTGATTTATCGCCAACTTTCCGCTGATGGATCATCCAGGTTAAAAGTTGGATCTTCGATTTTTCCTCTACCAGGCGATGTCAGGACAAAAACTTTGATGATTTATCAAAAGAAAAGCGACTTCCAATTGATGATAGATCTAAATGACTGAGACCCCCTTCCAGACATCAAACAAGAATGAAATTTGCATTCTTTCAACTACTCAATCTGTCCCTTTTACTTTTCTGAAGGCGCAGAAATTCTTTTGCCTTCACAAAAAGGGAAATCGCTTTTCGGTTCTGTTTTTGCTGTACTTTTTTTTTTTTTTTTTGTCATCTGAACAGAAACGAAGCGCAACGTATGGGAAAGAAAATGATTTTCCTGTCTTATAAATTTCATTTCTAGTGATTTAAAACAAAGTATTGTTCTTGTTTTTTTAAGTTCATTTTTTTCTATCTTCTGAGCAATGATGGTCAACGAAATTAAAAAGAAATCCTTAAAATATTTTTAAAGAAATAATTCGTTTTGATTAAAAAAACTTATTAGAAAAAGATTAATTTAAAGTTAAAATAAAAAATTGTTTTTCTTAATGGTAAATAAGTTATCATTTTTTTTTTTCATTTGTTCGTTGGTATCGGTTTATTAACGAAAATGAAGTATTTTACTTGATAAAAAAGGAATTCTTTCTGCTTTTTATGATTTCTTTAAATGAATTTTAGGTATTCACAGAAATTTTGCTATTCCATAAAAGCCGTTTTAATCTAGATGAGAAAAAAATGAAAGAATAGTTAATATTCTGATGATTAATAAAGTACGTATAATTAAAAGAAATGCTTAAAATATTTTTAAAGAAATAATTCGTTTTGATTAAAAAAACCTTATTAGAAAAAGATTAATTTAAAGTTAAAATAAAAAATTGTTTTTCCTTAGTGGTAAATAAGTTATCATTTTTTTAGTCAGTTAGTTAATGTTTTAGAAACATATTTCCTTAGTTACATTTGTTACTTGTGGTTTATTTTTTTAAATTAGGGATGTAAATCAATGATTCATTGGTAAAATTATTTAAAAAATTAAATTAAAATTGACAGATAAAATTATTTTTTAAAGTTCAGTGTCAATGGGTTAAACTGGTGATCATTAGGGCTTCTGTTCAATCCGCTGGAGGTTTTGTTGTCGATACTGTTTCAAAAAACGAGGAAATTCTGTGGCGTTTGAGATATTCAACGTCTTGCCTCGGTTATCGGTCTACCTGGGAGAAATTTTCAAATTTTCTCCAATACAATATGGCATCTTGATGGACAATTAGTTACCACTCTGCCCTTTGTTACCACAGGCGTCCGGCTAAAATCCTGTCGAAGGCATGGATGGCTTCCAAACATCAAACAAGAATGAAATTTGCATTATTTCAACTACTCAATCTGTCAAAACTTGTCTTTCTTTCTCTTAGAAGAAAAGCAATTACTCGATGTGATTTAAAAGTCAGAGTCCGCTATGCACAATCGAGTTTTTCCCTTTTTACTTTTCTGAAGGCGCAGAAATTCTTTTGCCTTCACAAAAAGGGAAAATCGCTTTTCGGTTCTGTTTTTGTTGTGCTTTTTTTCTTTGTCATCTTACACAAACGAAGCGCAACGTATGGAAAGAAAATGATTTTCCTATCTTATAAATTTCATTTCTAATGATTTAAAACAAAGTATTTTTTCCTTATCTTCTCAACAAGGATGGTCAACGAAATGAATTTGGAATTTTGTTTAATTGTTTTTTATGATCATTGTTTGTTGGTATTAGTTTATTTCTGGAAATGAAGTATTTTACTTGATAAAAAAATTTAATTTTTCTGCTTTTAAGATTTCTTTAAATGAATTTTAGGTATTCGTAGAAATTTTACTATTCCATAAAAGCCGTTTTATTCTAGATAAGAAAAATAATGAATAGTTAATATGATGATTCATGAACCACGTATAATTAAAAAAAATGCTTAAAATATTTTTAAAGAAATAATTCGTTTCGATTAAAGAACCTGATTAGAAAAAGTTTATTCAAAGTTAAAATAAAAATGGTTTTTCATTAATTTTTAAGTTAGTTAATGTTTTAGAAACATATTTTCTGAGTCATATTTGAACTTGAGGTTTATTTTTCTCAACTTAGGGATGTAAATTAATGATCATTGGCAAAATTATTAAAAAAAGTAGATTAAAATTGAAAGATAAAATTATTTTTATGATTCAGTGACAATGGGTTCAGCTGGTGATTATTAGGGCTTCTGTTCAATCCGCTGATGGTTTTGTTGTCTATACTGTTTCAAAAATTAGAAAACTCTGAGGCGTTTCTGATATTCAACGTCTTGTCTCGGTAATCGGACTACCTGGTGGAAGTTTTCAAATTTTCTCCAATACAATATGGCATCCTGATGGACAATTAGCTGCCGCATTGTCATTTGTTACCACAGGCGTCCGGTTCGAATCCCGACGAAGACATGGATGCATGTCAGTGGTTAGGAATCCAAGTTAAATTGTAGGTATCGGTCTAATTATACTGTGTGCACAAAATGATCGTAAATCAACAACCCATATATGTAGAAATAATTTATATTTGTTAAACAAAAATTCAATACAAATTCCATTCTTTAAAATGTGAACGCGATATGGATATTAATGCAACATTGATTTTGAGGTACAAAATCGCTCGGGTTGTTAGTTTCTTTATAAATTATGCTATTAAAATATTTTAATACATTCTTTTGAACATTTAAAAGTAAAATTTCGAATAAGTCAAATTTTATTTTGTCCCAACTAAATTTTTTTCAACAAACAAATTTAAAATTCTACCCTGCTAAGCAGATCGAAGAATTCAAAAGTTAGTGAAAAAGCGTTAAGGTGATTTATCGCCAACTTTCCGTTGATGGATCCTCCAGGTCAAAAGTTGGGTCGTCGATTTTTCCTCTACCATGCGATGTCAGGACAAAAACTTTGATGATTTATCAAAAGAAAAGCGACTTCCAATTGATGATAGATCTAAATGGCTGAGACCTCCTACCAAACATCAAACAAGAATGAAATTTGCATTCTTTCAACTACTCTATCTGTCAAAACTTGCCTTTCTTTCTCTTGGAAGAAAAAGTAATTACTCGATGTGATTTAAAAGTCGGAGTCCGCTATGCACAATCGAGTTTTTCCCTTTTACTTTTCTGAAGGCGCAGAAATTCTTTTGCCTTCACAAAAAGGGAAAATCGCTTTTCGGTTCTGTTTTTGTTGTGCTTTTTTTTGTCATCTAAACAGAAACGAAGCGCAACGTATGGGAAAGAAAATGGTTTTCCTATCTTATAAATTTCATTTCCAGTGATTTAAAACAAAGTATTTTTTCCCCTATCTCCTCAACAAGGATGGTCAACGAAATGAATTTGGAATTTTTTTAATTTTTTTTTTATGTTCATTGTTTGTTGGTATTGGTTTATTTCTGGAAATGAAGTATTTTACTTGATAAAAAAATTTAATTCTTTCTGCTTTTTAAGATTTCTTTAAATGAATTTTAGGTATTCGTAGAAATTTTACTATTCCATAAAAGCCGTTTTTATTCTAGATAAGAAAAATATTGAATAGTTAATGTTATGATGATTTATGAACTACGTATAATTAAAAATGCTTAAAATATTTTTAAAGAAATAATTCGTTTCGATTAAAGAACCTGTTTAGAAAAACTTTATTTATTTAAAGTTAAAATAAAAATGGTTTTTCATTAATTTTTAAGTTAGTTAATGTTTTAGAAACATATTTTCTGAGTCATATTTGTTACTTGAGGTTTATTTTCTTAACTTAGGGATGTAAATTAATAATCATTGGCAAAATTATTAAAAAAGTAGATTAAAATTGAAAGATAAAATTATTTTTATGATTCAGTGACAATGGGTTCAGCTGGTGATTATTAGGCTTCTGTTCACTCCGCTGATGGTTTTGTTGTCTATACTGTTTCAAAAATGAGAAAACTCTGAGGCGTTTCTGATATTCAACGTCTTGTCTCGGTAATCGGACTACCTGGTGGAAGTTTTCAAATTTTCTCCAATACAATATGGCATCCTGATGGACAATTAGCTGCCGCATTGTCATTTGTTACCACAGGCGTCCGGTTCGAATCCCGACGAAGACATGGATGCATGTCAGTGGTTAGGAATCCAAGTTAAATTGTAGGTATCGGTCTAATTATACTGTGTGCACAAAATGATCGTAAATCAACAACCCATATATGTAGAAATAATTTATATTTGTTAAACAAAATTCAATACAAATTCCATTCTTTAAAATGTGAATGCGATATGGATATTAATGCAACACTGATTTTGAGGTACAAAATCGCCCGGGTTGTTAGTTTCTTTATAAATTATACTATTAAAATATTTTAATACATTCTTTTGAACATTTAAAAGTAAAATTTTCGAATAAGTCAAATTTTATTTTGTCCCTACTAAATTTTTTCCCCAAACAAATTTAAAATTCTCCCCTGCTAAGCAGATCGAAGAATTCAAAAGTTAGTGAAAAAACGTTAAGGTGATTTATCGCCAACTTTCCGTTGATGGATCCTCCAGGTTAAAAGTTGGGTCGTCGATTTTTCCTCTACCATGCAATGTCAGGACAAAAACTTTGATGATTTATCAAAAGAAAAGCGACTTCCAACTGATGATAGATCTAAATGGCTGAGACCCCCTTCCAAACATCAAACAAGAATGAAATTTGCATTCTTTCAACTACTCAATCTGTCAAAACTTGTCTTTCTTTCTCTTGAGGAACAGTAATTACTCGATGTGATTTAAAAGTCGGAGTCCGCCATGCCCAATCAAGTTTTTCCCCTTTTACTTTTCTGAAGGTGCAGAAATTCTTTTGCCTTCACAAAAAGGAAAATAGCTTTTCGGTTCTATTTTTGCTTTTTTTTTTGTCATCTAAACAGAATCGAAGCGAAACGTATGGGAAAGAAAATGATTTTCCTGTCTTATAAATTTCATTCCCAGTGATTTAAAACAAAGTATTGTTTTTTTTTGTAATCATTTTTTTTTCCTATCTTCTCAACAATGATGGTCAACGAAATGAATTTGGAATTTTGCTTGATTTTTTTTTATTTGTTTGTTGGTATCTGTTTATTTCTGAAAATGAATTATTTCGCTTCATAAAAAAAATAGTTCTTTCTCTTATAAAGAGATGCTTTTTTTAAGATTTCTTTAAATGAATTTTAGATATTCATAGAAATTTCGTAAATATATCAAAGCCATTTTATTAAAATGATAAGAAAAATTAATGAAAGAATAGCTAATATTCTGATGATTAATGAAGCACGTATAATTAAACAAGTGTTTAAAATATTTTAAAAGGAATAATTCGTTTTGAATAGAAAAACTTGATTAGAAAAAGATTAATTGAAAGTTAAAAGAAATCTTATTTCTTTTATGGTAAGTAAGTTTATTTTTTTATTTTAGTTAGTTAGTTAATATTTTAGAAACATATTTTCTTAGGTATATTAATTACTTTTTTTTTTTTTTTTTTTTTTTGTAATTTAGAGATGTTAATATATGATTTATAGATAAAATTATGTATAAAATTAGATTAAAATTCATTGATAAAAATTATATCTTGCCTCAACAGTAACGTGCGCCTCTGGTGAACATTAGGGCAGAAGTTCAATCCGCTGGCCGCTCTGTTGTATACAGTTCTTCAAAACTCCATAAATTTTGTGATATTCAGCATCTTGCTCGTTAATTGGATAAACCTGATGGGTCTTTCTTTCATATGTTACGCAACTGCTGGTAGTTCCCTCTAAAAATCCTCCCGGTAGGCATTGCCTTCCTTATTTAGTGCCAGGAGTCAAGAAAGGTTTCTGCATTCGGATCTTCCATCACAACAGAAGCTGCCACTCTTCTGAGAAAACTCGGGTTCATGGACTCTGTCTAGATGCTGATGCCGACCAGGGCTTGAGTTCGTCTATGTACGGTTATTTTTCCACATTTTAGGCAAATTAGATTGAGGTGGAATTCCAAACCACTATTAAACATCCATGTCACCGCTAAACAATTGCCTATCAGGCCGCATGGTTTCTCGGGTTTTTACGTGAACTTATAAAACCAGCTCCCTATTCAGTAGATTCTCTCAACCCATATATTAATAAATAACTGCTAGTTGTTACGTTAAATTTCAATAAAAATCTGTTATTTAAAGTGTAAATGTGATACTAAATATTAATAAAAAACTGTTTTTGTGGTACCACAACGACCCGGTTCTAAGATCCTTTATAAAATATACTATTTAAAGATTTTAGAAAATTTCGTTTGAACATTTAAAAATAAATTTTCCTATTTCTACAAACAAATTTAAAATTCTCCCTCAGCTAAGCAGATTGAAGAATTCAGAAGTTAGTAAAAACGTTAAAGTGATTTATAGCCAACTTTCCTCTGATGGATCTTCCAGGTTAAAAGTTGGGTCGTCGATTTTTCCTCTACCAGGCGATGTCAAGACAAAAACTTCGATGATTTATCAAAAAGAAAAGCGACTTCCAATTGATGATAGATCTTAATGGCAGAGACCCCTTCCAAACATAAAACAAGAATGAAATTTGCATTCTTTCAGCTACTCAATCTGTCAAAACTTGTCTTTCTTTTCTCCTAAAAAAAAGTAATTACTCGATGTGATTGAAAAGTCGGAGTCCGGCATGCGCAAGCAAGTTTTCCCCTTTTTACTTTTCTGAAGGCGCAGAAATTCTTTTGCCTTCACAAAAAGGGAAAATCGCTTTTCGGTTCTGTTTTTGCTGTGCTTTTTTTTTTTTGTCATCTAAACAGAAACGAAGCGCAACGTATGGGAAAGAAAATGGTTTTCCTGTCTTATAAATTTCATTTCTAGTGATTTAAAACAAAGTACTTTTGTTGTTTTTCTTTTGAGTTTAATTTTTCTTTCTATCTTCTCAACAATCATGGTAAACGAAATGAATTTGGAATTTTGTTTCGCTTTTTTTTTTATTTATTTGTTTGTTGGTATCGGTTTATTTCTGGATATGGAGTATTATACTTAATAAAAAAATTCTTTCATTTCTAATATCTTAATAATTCTTTTTCTTATAAAGAGATGCTTTTCAAATGTCTGCTTTTAAATAAAATTTAGGTATACATAGATATTTTGAAAAAGCCATTTTAATCTAGTTATGACAAGAAAATAAAAAAAAGATTAGTTAATATTCCGATGTTTACATACACGTACAATATGTGTGTTTGACTTATTATTATTGTTATTAAATATGATGAAAATTATTTAGTATGAAATATTTCTTTAATCAAAGTGAAGAACTAATTGAATGTTAATATTGATAGCATTTTATGTTACATTATTCCATCGCCTTATAAATATTAAAATGTATTGGTCTCTTGCTTCTTCTTTGACGCAACAGCCCCATGGTGTGCCAAGGCCGTCTAAAAATTGACAGATTTCAATCGAAAAGTTGTTTTTCTCTTAAGGGTAAGGTTATCAGACCTATTCACAATGCTCTACAGTCAAATTATACGAGGACCTACCGTTTAAAGAGGATTCCGAACTATTACAAACATCCATGGAAGGCCTGATGGCCGAGTGGCTAGCGGTCTGGCGCTCTGTACCACAGGCTCCGATTTCGAGTCTAGTGGTGCCGTGAATGCTTGTAGTGGTTCGGAATCCACTTTAAACAATAGGTTCCGGCCTAATAAGATCGTGTAGCGTTGTGGGGTTATTGTTACTCGTGATCTTTTACTAGGTAGGGCTAAATGAGTAATAGCGTTGCAGCCCTTGATTACGACATAAAGAATAATTGCTTCTCTATTGCTAGCTGCATTAGAACAGCAAAAACATCCATGGCACTGCCGGGACTCTAACCCGAAGCCTGTTGCACTAATTGCCAGAGATATATTGAGCTACATCCTAAAAATATGATGCTCAAAAATCCTTCAAGATACTACTACAAAATCTGTGCATGACGAGTTCACTATAATTAAGGACATAAAACACTAGTATGTCCAGCTTGTACAACGGTACATATGGTATCATAATTTTTTTATATTTACAATTTCTCTAATTTTTTTTTTCTAGTACGTTGAATTCCTATCGATACAAAACCAATAAAACAAAATCATTAAAAAATTTCAAAAATCTTTTCCTACTCTTTAAAATGCTTTGCTTAAAAAGCCAAATCGTTTCAGATTTGTTTAACGCCATTTTTAGATAAAAACATTACTCGTAATTATCTGGACGTAAGCAACGAATTTAGAAGCATTGCACCAGTTCCTTGAATAGTTCAATTTCGGTTCCAGACAAGACGCCAATAATATAACACTAATGAGATTCTGGTGTATTCTATAGATAAACACGATATTGCCGTTATAGGGGTGTTTCCAGACGGCATACCATCTAAATCTCGTGATTGAGCCATTGTTAAGAGCCAAGTTAATGTAAACCTTCCTTATGGCTTTCTCGCCCACGTCTCAGTCTACGGGAAAGTGAAGTATAGACGATCAAAGACTAGCTAGAGAGCTAGCTAAGAGCTTCTATTGAAATAGATATGGTTAGTCTCAAAGACTTCTGTAGGATGTCTTTTAATGTACTGTATACCATATTAATTTTAATAAGATTTAGAATAATAATGTGTGAGTTAAAATGATAATGTGTGATTTAGAATGATAATGTGGGATATGTGATTTAGAATTAAAGAACTCTACATGGTAATTTTGCACATGGTAATTGCTTACGAGGATGTTAATATTTTTAAAAAATACAAATATTTATCAATATTTAATTGAGCAAAAGTATAATTTGAAGATAAATATATGTGGTGTAAATATTTGTATAACAATTTAAAACGATGTTTTTTTGAAATTTATAAAAAAAATTCAGAGATTACTAAATAATATATATGTTCTTAATTATTTTAACCTATAACAATTTATACTCCTTTTAGCACTAAAGTGTTCTATTCTTATTCAACTGAACTCATATTCATAAGAACTGTTATAATTTTAAAATATATTAAGCATCAACTTCTTAAGTTTTTTATATCTAGAATAAATTATATACGACAATTATGAAAACGTGTATTAATTATTATCTAACAACTAATACCCTGGCACTGCTACTACTACTACACCACACCACATCACTGTACCTAGAGCTGAGTTGCCTCTATACAGTTTGGAAATGATGTAGGTGAAATTGAATGGACACACGATGAAGGCAAGAAAATTTCGCAAAATTCCCTTATGGTGGTACAGAAGATGAACAATGAGGAAAAGTTTTACAAAAACAGAACAGAATATCAAAAATTTAACAATTTAAAAGAAGGGAAATATGAAATGCGAGAATATATAATATATATATCAGGTAATTTTTAGAAAAATTTAAATGCAACGTAATAAAATAAACACTACATAGGAGAGAATATACAAATCAGAGTGCTGAAGGAATATTCATTAAAGCAATTATTATAAAATTAGAAAAAGTGTAATAGCTAATCAATAATATGCCAGTACAAGCAGTTGCTGCAAAATTATGAACAATGGAAATATAAAGGCCAGGAAGATATTACATAAGAGATAATAAGCAAAACAAGATAATTGGTATCCACATAAAAGTTAGGAATGGGCAAATTAAAATTTGTATGAAATAAAATAATAAATTGTTTCAAAATCAGTTTACCCTAGATATACGCGCATAATATATTCACCCACATAAATTACATGATGAAGCAAAATTTTCTTAAATATATGCATAAGCATAAAATATTCTGTAAAACAAATCGCCTTAAATATGCAAACACAGTATGGTTACATTACCTTAAATATATACAAAAAAAAACCAAAATTATTTATAAACCAAATTATCTCAAATAAATACACAATCCTTAATAAATTATTTTATAAAGCTAATTACCTTAAATATTCAAACAAAATATATATACACACGTAGATTATTTAAAAAGTAAAATTAATTTAAATATACAGGCAAAATGTATATACAAACTCTTAAATTATCGTAAGAAGACTCCTGCCACTACAGTCCATATTGGACCATAGCCATCTTCCTAGTTACAGATTCCGAAAAAGGAGATTTTATTTTATGGTGCAGGGTTCGTCACCCCTACGCCAAACAGTCATATTACGGTTTAAGCGGATTACAAACCTCTACAAGCATCTATGGCACAGTCGTGACTCAAATATGTGCTCTGAGCACCAGAGCTTAGTCACTGATAAAATACATTATTTCTAGCAGATTTTATTAAACTACTTTAGTAAATATTAAATACTAAAAATACCTCATTAAATATAAACAAAATGATGAAAAAAGATTTATGCAATTTAAATTTACTTTGAAAAGTCAACATAAGTGACTTACTTTTTCAGTATAATTATATAAAATACTCAAGAGAAATTTTCCATACATAACGAACAAATAAAAATTTAATTTTTCCTCAACGTTACGAAATCACACGAACTTAAAAAGCAGTTTAAAAGTTTAAATTCACTGGCTGACTGATATCAAATTACATTTTTTTTTTTTTCCATCCATATAATAGCTTTTCAGGTCAATTAAAGTTATTGGTATAGAGAAGAAGGAACAAAGAGGGAACAAATCAACCGTTCTGTAAAAAGTAAACTACTGCTTGTTTCTTTTCTAAATGAGAGTCATTCGAAATTGCCAATTTCATAGTCCGAACATTCGTATGTTCTTTGTTACATAATTGCGTTTTTTTCAAACATTTTTCTTCTCTCCATTCCAAAAATAAAAATGAATATCGGTTCATATTCAGAATGAAGTAAGTTTGTTCTTATTTGCTGTAGTTAGTTCTCAGAAGAAAATAATGTTTCCCTTTTCGTTATTTATTTTTAATAACAAGCATTCAGAGGGCAGGTATCTTAAAATGAATTCTCTTTTAAATAAATGAAGAATTCTGATGAAGTAGTAGAAAGAAGGAAAAAGAAGTACCCCATTAAAGTAACGATACAAAAGTTCTAATAATTCATTCCTATTGATAAAACGGCGCCATTTTCTTTTTCGTTCTTATTTTTGCCGCTATTCTTATTATATGGTTATAGTTAATGAATACACTTGGATTTGTATCCGTAAAAACAAATGTCTGCTGATTTCGAATGCTGCTATTTATTTGTAATGGCACTGGGAAAGGTAAAAATTCTTTCGCATTCTGGATATTTTACATAATGAACAATTAAACAGTGTATCTTTCCCTGTGCAATTAAGATGACCATTCGGTCTAATGACCGTGGTGATAGAAAGACAAATGACTTCTAATTCAAGGTATTTAACACCTTGTTCTGCTAATGAAGCATAAATTAATTAGTTCATCTAAAATTAACAATAAAGTAGTTGTCATTAAGTGAAAACTTGTTGAATGTTTAATTTTTTGTGTCAGTGGGATATTCTGACTTCTAATTTGAGTGGCTACATATATATGGGGAAAGGGTTTATAAATTTATGGTAGAAATCATTATTTCAAATGCAAATAATATTCATCATTTTTAATGCAATATATTTAACACCTTATATTTCTAATAAACCTGAAATTAATTAGTTCATCTAAAATTAACAATTAAATAGATGTCATTAAGTGAAAACTTGTTAAATTTTTAATTTTTTTATGATTCAACGGGATATTCTGACTTTTAACTTGACTGACTTTGTTTCTATATGAATATAAAGATTTTTCTATTCAATTCATTAAAATATGTTCATAACTGTACGATGCGTTTTTGAACTTGTTACATATACATAACAATATGAGATTCAATGAAATATTCTGACTTCTTGATTGACTGATAATTTTGATAATATTTTGCTTAATATTATTGTTTCAATTGTTATTCAATTATTGTTTCCATTCAACATTCTGATTTTATTAATTTATTACTTTTATTGTATATCTTTTTAATGAATTAATTAAAGTACATTATCCCAACAAACTTTATTAAGTAATTTAATAAATATTAAATACTAAAAATACTTCATTAAATATAAGGAAAATGATGAAAAAAGTTTTATCCAATTTAAATTTGTTTTGAAATATCAACATAAGTGACTTTCTTTCTTAGAATAATTGTATAAAATACTCAAGAGGAGTTTTCCATACACGAAGAACAAATACAAATTTAATTTTTCATTCACATTTCGAAATCACACGAACTTAAAAAACAGTTTAACAGTTTAAATTCACTGGCTGACTGACATCAAATTACATTTTTTTCCCATCCAAATAATAGAGCTTTTCAGTTCAATTAAAGTTATTGGTACAAAAGAAGGAACAAATCAACCGTTCTGTAAAGTAAACTACGACTTGTTTCTTTTCTAAATGAAAGTTGTTAGAAATTGCAAATTTCATAGTACGCCCATTCTTAAGTTCTTTGCTACATAATTGCAATTTTTTAAAATATTTTCTTCTTTCCATTCTTAAAAATAAAAAAAGCATATCAGTTAATATTTAGAAAGAATGAAGTAAGTTCGTTCTTATTTGCTGTAGTTAGTTCTCAGACAAAATAATGTTTCCCTTTTTTGTTATTTATTTTTAATAAGTATTCAGAGGGCAGGAATCTTAAAAGAATTCCCTTTTAAATAAACGAAGAATTCTTATGAAGTAATAGAGGGAAGGAAAAATAATTACCCCGTTAAAGTAACGATACAAAAGTTCTAATAATTCATTCCTATTGATTAAATGGCGCCATTTTTTTTTCGTTCTAATTTTTCCGCACAGAACGATTCTTATTATATGGTTATAGTTAATGAATGCACTTGGATTTGTATCAGTAAAAATAAATGTCTGCTGATTTCGAATGCGGCTATTTATTTGTAATGGCACTTGTAAAAATTCTTTGGCATTTTGGATATTTTACATAATGAACCCTGTGCAATTAAAATGACCATTTGGTCTAATGACCATGGTGGTAGAAAGAAAATTACTTCTAATGTATCGTTTTTAACACCTTGTTCTGCTAATGAATCATAAATTAATTGGTTCATGTAAAATTAACAATTAATTGGTTGCCATTAACGGAAACTTGTTGAATGTTTAATTTTTTTTTCATGTTTCAATGGTATATTCTGACTTCTAACTTGATTGACGGATAATTTTGATAATTTTTGGCTTAATATTATTGTTTCAATTGTTATTCAATTATTGTATCAATTCAGCATTCAGATTTTATTAATTTATTATTTTTATTGTATTTCTTTTTAATAAGTTACAATATTACTCATACTAGCAGATTTTATTAATTTATGTTTTTTATTGTATATCTTTTTACTGAAGTAATGAGGTTCATTATTCCTAGCAGATTTGATAAAATACTTTAGTAAATATTAAATATTAAAAATACTTCATTAAATACAAAAACAATGATGAAAAAAGATTTATCCAATTTGAATTTGCTTTAAAATTCAGCATAAGTGACATATTTTCTTAGTATAATTATATAAAATACTCAAGAGAAATTTTACATACATAAAGAACAAATACAAATTTAATTTTTGCTTCACGATTCTTTCCTTTAATTTTTCCTTCACACGAACTTAAAAAGCAGTTTGAAAAGTTTAAATTCACTGACTGACTGACATCAAATTACATTTTTTCCCCATCCAAATAATAGCTTTAGAGTTTAATTAAATTTATTGGTACAAAAAGAAACAAATCAACCGTTCTGTAATGTAAACTACGACTTGTTAATTTTCTAAATGAAAGTCATTCGAAATTGCCAATTTCATAGTCCAGGCATTCTTATGTTCTTTGTTACACAATTGCATTTTTTTAAACATTTTTTGTCTTTAATGTTAAAAATAAAAATGAATATCAGTTCATATTCAGAAAGAATGAAGTCCCTTCTTATTTGCTGTAGTTAGTTCTCAGAACAAAATAATGTTTCCCTTTTTGTTATTTATTTTTAATAACAAGCATTCAGAGGGCAGGAATCTTAAAATGAATTCTCTTTTAAATAAACGAAGAATTCTGATTAAGTAGTAGAAGGAAGTAAAAAAGAATTACCCCATTAAAGTAACGATACAAAAGTTCTAATAATTCATTCCTATTGATTAAATGGAGCCATTTTTTTTTCGTTCTTATTTTTCGGCAGGAAATGTTTTTTTATTATATGATTATAGTTAATGAATGCATTTGGATTTGTATCAGTAAAAATAAATGTGTGCTGATTTCAAATGCCGCTATTTATTTGTAATGGCTCTAGGAACTGTAAAAATTCTTTTGCATTTTGGATATTTTTCATAATGAACAATTAAGCAGTGTATCTTTCTCTGTGCAATTAAGATGACCATTTGGTCTAGTGACCGTGGTGGTAGAAAGACAAATCACTTCTAATGCAAGTTATTTAACACCTTGTTCTGCTAATGAACCATAAATTAATTAGTTCATCTAAAATTAACAATTAAGTAGTTAAGTAGTCAGTTAGTAAGTGAAAACTTGTTGAATGTTTAATTTTTTTTTTTTTTTTTTATGTTTTAGTGGGATATTCTGATTTTTAACTTGACTGACTACATATACATGTGTGGGTTGTGTTTATAAATTTTTGCTCAATATTATTAGTTCAAATGCAAATAATATTTATTATTTTTAATACAATATATTTAACATCCTGTTCTGCTAATGAAATAGAAATTAATTAGTTAACATAAAATTAAAAATTAAGCAGTTGCCATTAAGTGAAAACTTTTGAATGATTATTTCTTTTCTTTTATGTTGCAACGGGATGTTCTGCTACTAAGTTAACTGAGTATATATATATATATATATATATATATATATATATATATATATATATTTATAAATAGTGTTTATAAATTTATGCTTAATATTTTTATTTCAGATGCAAATAATATTTATTATTTCTAATGAAATGTATTTAATATCTTTCTCTGTTAATAAACTAGAAATTAATTAGTTAAGCTAAAATTAATATTTAAGTAGTTGTCATTAAGTGAAAACTTGTTGAACGTTTATTTTTTTTTTTTTTTATGTTTCATTGAAATATTCGGACTTCTAACTTGACTGATATATATATAGGGGTTGTGTTCATAATTTTATGGTTAATATTATTATAGCTTTAAATACTTTTTTTATTAATGAAATTAAATATTCTGTCTTTCATTAATTAATGAAAACTTTTTTTTTATTTACATTTTTAATCTTCCTTATTACCTATTTGTTTACACTTTTAGAAGAAAAGGATTATATTTCAAAAAATGAAATTTTTGTAAATATAAAATTACACTTTCTCTGTAAAAAAATATGTAAAAAAAGAATCAATAAGAAGGGTTATTTTTTTTAAATTGCTTTGCTAATGAGCTTTAACTAATTAGTTAATCAAAAATTAACAATTAAGTTTTTATTTTTAATTTTTAAACGCACGTTAAAAGCTTTCTAAAATTTTTCCTAAGAAGTGTCTTTTTAAGGTTTAATATATAAAGGTTTTCCGGCACATATTTTAAGTGATTAGTTATAAACCTTATCTGTCAGCAGGCAGACGAACTTGGCCCACCATGGGTCTGTTTCGTCAATGAAGAAGAATTTTATAGATCTAAAAAAATTATTGACATTGCATTTTATATCATTATTAAACATTGTATTTCATCAATAATCATTATTAAATATTGCATTTCATCAATAGTCTTGATAATTATTTGAAAAATTTAAGCATGAATTTTCGTTTAGCTTAATTATTTTTCAACTAACATTTAAGATTGCAAATATTTGTTCACATATGAATATAAAGATTTTTCCCTCCAAGTCATTAAAATATGTTGATAATTAACGATTTGAACGATATGTTTGAACGATAATTTGTTGTAATATACGATAAATTGTTTGAACTTGTTAAATATACCTAACAATGTGCAAGATTTTTTTATATTGCCTGCAACAGCACCATTAATCAATACTTGTACTCAAATATAAATAAACATAATAAGAAAACAAAAAAGTGTAAATTATTAAAGAAATATAAATAAATTATAAAACTAAAACTTTATTGTTTTCTTTCAATTTTCTTTGGATGGCAATATGTGCTTGATTAAGAAATAAGATGAGAATGGCAATTACAAAAATATGCTTACAAATGGGAAATGTAGATGTGAAACAAATTCATTTCTGGGTAAGAAGCAGAAAATCATTCCAAGCTATCACAATCTGAGTGTCTTAAGAATCATAAGAATCATAAGAATCATCATGATTCTTAATAACCTGTCATTAAGAATCATAAGAATCATCATCATCATATCATTTGTCTTAAGAACTGTTCTTTTAAAATACATTTCAAATATATATATGTCATTTTTGTATCAATATGATCTCAAATTTGTTTTAAAAAATTTTTAATAATCTTATTATTATTTTAAGGAAACAGAAATGTCGTGGAAAATTTGCATTCATTTAATGAAGACAAGAAGCCTCCATTAAATGAATACAAATTTCTGCGACATATGTTTCCTTAAAAACAATATTAAGATTATAAAAATTTTTTTATTAAATAATAATAATAAATAATATTATAATCTTTATTGTAATAATTATAATAATAATATTTTATTATATTTTTAAGTATCTCACAATGAATCCTGCTGTAAAAAAAGAAAAATGCGTTCCCTTTTGGATTCTAAAAAAAAAATCGTTGTAGCTCTCAATTTATCACACTTATTGGTCTTTTTTCAAAAGTTCCTTTAAATTCTAAATTCAACTAATTTTCTATGATATTTATTTTGTTTTATTTTTAATCATTAAATCATTTCTAAATCTGTTTATAATTAAAATTTGCTGGTTTTGAGTTTTAATAATGCATTATATTTAAACTGTTTATACTTCATTAACTAACTTCATTTAAACTGTTTATAATTAAAGCTTCTGTTTTAAGTTTATCTTCTGTTTTAAGTTCTTATTAAAAAATAATTTTTAATGTTTATAAAAGAATCAATATTTTATTTTTAAAAAAGATCAGCTGTATAACATCAAAAACAAATTTATAATGTTAATTTTTATTAAAAAACATCTTTTTTTCCTATTAATAACAAACTAATATGATTTTCTTTGCATAATATTATTGATTAAGGAATGAAATCATCCAAGTTAATGAAAACCATTTTGTAAAATTTTATCTTAAACAAAAAAGAATTTTTATCTGAAAACTAACATAATTTTATATTGTAACGTCTCGGCCTATGTTAGACCTACAACGGTTTCAAGAACAGGGCCACTTTCAGGTTCATGGGAACACTTTGTAGCACTATATACATGGGAGCACTATATACACAAATAATGTCCAAAAAATTAAAAAATAAATTAAAATTTATCCACAAGCCTGTTCACATTAAATTACAAGCACAATTTACTCCAAAGTCGGTGATTTTCAGAGTTCTCGAGTCGACGTCGAAGCTAATTGCCAGTTCTGCTGCAGATATTAATTATCACACAGCTTGATAAACGAAACCACAAGGGGTTCACTTTGAAGGGCAGAAAGCCTCTCAAGTCACTTCAGAAAAAAACAGTTCTGGGCAACTCGTCACAAAACTCTCACCAAAAAAAAAACACTCATTTTAAGTCAGTCAGCTTCTTTCACTTCTCATTGAGTAGACATTTCTCAGCTCGTAGCCTGTCACCAATCACGATGGAATAATTTATGGTATAGTTCATATACAATCTGAAGCTGTTTCGACCTGTGGTGGTCACACAGATTATCACATTAAACATGATACCAAATATCTGTTATCAGATTTGAGTCATTAGTAGTGAGTCATTAGTACAAAACTCTAATTTCATGCAATATATCCTCCCACAATACTGCTTGTCTGCTGTCAAATTTGAATTATGGGTTCTTAAAATAACATTTATTCCGTTGTTCTGGGAATGAAATGCCAAAATTCTTCTCTGGACAAAAAAATGCTACAATATTAACTCAAATATAAAATTTTTATTGATTACATAAATTATATTTCTATTATAAATGATATCTAATTCAATAAAATTAAATGAATAATATAATATTAAAATAATATGATAATAAATTATTGTTATAATTTATGAAAAATATATAGTTAATATAAATATAATTAAAATAAATTGGATATTTTGTACACACGCCAAAGCTTTAACGTTTTTTAAAAGTGCAAAAAATAAATCATTATTTAGTATAAAAATATCAAAAACTATTGAAAACTCCGTCTCCCAAATGAAAATCTAAAACAGTCCCAGACACATTAAAATCAAAAAGATGCTTTTTTTTTTTTCAAACATAGCAAATAATGTTAGCATAAAAAATAATGAAAGGCAAATTGAACCTGAAATATTTTATAAAATAATTATCAAAGAATGATAAATCTTTGGAGACATTCTATACATTTGCTTAAAAAAAAAAAGAAATGCAAGAATAATATTCACTTAAAAAATTCGTTCTCAATTCGAGAAATTACCATTATTAAAATAAAGATCTTCAAAGAGAAAAATGAGATCTAGTTCTTGCAAAAAAGTGATGGAAATTCAGAAATTCATTTGAAAATTTAGACAAGGTTACGCTGTTTTTGCAGCTGTGCTCCCAAGTACAACAACAAAGCAGAAAAACTTAATAAAGCAAGTTTCGTAATTGGCTTTCGAAGTTTGAATTTCGCCCTGTTTGCTTGAGAAAATCAAAGAGCATCAGTCTGCTTAAGATTCTAACGCATCAAAACAAAATAATCCCAAGTCAGACTATGTCTGAAACTACAGCACACAACATTTTTAAGTAATAATAAAACGTGAAAACAACTTCATAAAAAAAAAAAAGTATGCAGAAATGGTGTTTCGATAAAAAATATTCAAATTAATGAATTTGAATTGAGAGTTATAGAAATCCCAATAATAATTTGAAGTTAGTTATTCCATTTTACTCATTTATTAAAATATTACTTGCACAACATTCAGACACATAAATTGGAACTTCAATTCATTGAATTAATAAATAACAAAGTTAAAATTTTATAAATTTCGAAATATTAAGTTAGCAAGAAAGTTATTTCAGTTTTCGCAATGCTTTTAATTGATGAAAAACGAAAACACTTTCTCACCAACCCCAATGATTATATCTGATAATATTTTAATCAATTTTGTAATCGGCGTTACTGTTTATAAATTTCTATAGTTGGGATTTTAAAATGAAATTTTAAAATTGATAGTTCCTTAAGTGATGAAGTATGTAGAACGATTTTGAAATTATCATTTAAAGTCTTTTGTCAATTAGGTGTGCTTGTTAGTTCAAATCAATCTCAACAAGTATAACTATAAATTGTAAGTGCCACATGTAATATAAATGAATAACCAGATGGCACAGATACATATGACAAACATTTTCTAGTTTTCCAGATTTAGTGATTTTCTTTATTATACCATTATAATACCTTTATTTGGAAAATATTTTAATTTTTTTTTGACATAAATAAATGAAATTTAGATCAGAAATGAATAATTACGTAATAGAAATAGTACACATAAATAACCATCCCCGATCTTAGTAGGAATACATCTATGCACATTGCGAAAACTAAGTAATCTTGTAGACAAGTAAGATTGTAATTTAGTACTTAAGTAGTACTAAAATTACTAACTGAAAATACTTACTAATTTACAAAAAATTATTGTAGAATTGTAATTATAAAGAATTGTAGAATTGTAATTGTAACGCAGAATTGCCGAATTGTAATTTCACATACTAAAGATTATTGTAAAATGTCAATGTCACTTACTAAAGATTATTGTTGAATTGTAATTTCACTTACTAAAATTTATTGCAGAATTGTAATTTAGCTTAGAAAAGAATTGTAGAATTGTATTGTAATGTCACTTACTAAAGATTATTGTAGAAATGTAAAATTTATTGTAGAATTGTAAGCTTGCAAAGATTATTGTAGAATTGTAATTTCACTTACTAAAATTTATTGTAGAATAATTTAGCATAGCAAAGATTATTGTAGAATTGTAATTTCACTTACTGAAGATTATTGTAGAATTGCAATTTAATTTACTGAAGAATGCTTAAAAAATTAGAATTGTAATTTGCCAAAGATTATTGTAATATTTCACTGAAGATTATTGTAGAATTACAATTTAATTTACTGAAAAGATTATTGTAAATTGTCAATGTCACTTACTAAAGATTATTGTAGAATTGTAATTTCACTTAATAAAATTTAAGAATTGTAATTTATTAAAGCAAAGATTATTGTAGAATTGTAATTTCACTTACTAAAATTTATTGTAGAATTATTTAGCTTAGCAAAGATTATTGTAGAATTGTAATTTCACTTACTAAAGATTATTGTAAAATTGCAATTTAATTTACTGAAGATTATTGTACAATTGTAATTTCACTTACTAAAATTTTGTAAATTATTAAGTCTGTATTTACAAAAAACAAAAATTTTGATTTTTAATTATCAATAAGAAAGACATTAAATATGACCAAGAAAAGTTTTGTAATATGTCACGTAAATGTAAATTAATAAAATGTTGTATAATAATTTAGGAAAATTAATTTATTTCAACAAAATGTGTATATGAAGCAAGCATAACTAAGTAAAATAATCAATAGCAATTGTGAAAGTTCTTTATTTATTAAAAATGAACTCAGAAAAGCATTTAAATAAAAATAACTTATAATCAGTTTAATCAAATCATTTTTCAATTTATGCATAATTGGTCTTTTTAAATGTGAAGAAAAACTCCAAATGGTTGAATGGTACAATATTTATAAAGTAAAACGATTTATTAAAAAGCAGAAAATTTTTCATATCTTAATGATGCATAAAAGTTTTAGAAAAATTTTATTTCTGATGCTTTCTCTTAAAGAAAACTAATTTAAAAGCAATATTAATTATCTACTAAATTCATCTATCAATTATTAATTTATTCTAAAATTGCATTTTAGGGATCTTATTTTTAATGGAAGTGTTTACTTCAATTTACTTCCCTTTTATATTAGTAAATGTTTTTATCAAAAATTAAATTTATCAAGTATTCTTAAAAACAAATTAGTATGATAAATATTTTGGAAATTTGTAATTGATGTTTTTATTGACTATTCAGAAGTAATTATGCTTTATTGAATTCGTCTATTTGAAAAATAAAATAGAACTTTAGTAAATTGATAGGGTTTAAAGTATGATATTTATATTGCTTAAAACAATATTCGAATGATATTTTTAAATAAATATTAAGAATGATATTTTAAACAAACAGGAAAACAGGAAATTTAACAGAATAATTAATTTTAAACAGAAAATAACTATTCTAAATATTTTTTTTTTTAAATGAATATTCGATTAATAATAATTTTTAGATAATTTTAATAAATATTCAATTAATAATAATTTTTAGATATTTTAAATAAATATCCGAATGATATTTCTACAAGATGAATACAGTTTAATAGATCTTATTATTATTTTAAAATGTATATTTTTTTAAATTTAAAACATTATTAATATTCCTTTTGTGTATAATTTAATTTTTGAATAAACAATATTTTTAGATTCCTTCTTAAACTTTTTAACTAAAAAGAAATTAATTGTAAAATATTTCGATATCGAATATAGTTCAACTGCATTTAAATCAAAAAGAATAAATTGAATATTGATTTAATTTTTCTAGTGTATTTTAAAAATATATATACATATTGGAAACATTTTTGATCTGTTTTGCAATTCTTCATTTATTTCTGAAAATATCACTGATTTAATAACTTCATACTCAAAACTCTTTTCTTGGTAGCACTTTTAAGTTAATATAAATATAGAAATGCAATTTTGAGAACTAAGCATGATTTTTAAATCTTTTCAAAATGTCACTGATCATTATCACTATTTTTCTCTGAGGAGTGAAAACTCTAAGAGTATTTCTGCCCTACTTAGGAAAATTCATTGCCAGATGCAATTCACATTAAATTTTGTAAATATTTAAACTATCGTCTGCTTTGGGAAAGAATTTGCAAATAAATTTGGCAAATTTGTCTGCATTTCTAAAAAATTTATTTTTATTATTTTTCGTCTAGCTTTCGCAAACCTGCAATTGCTAAAGTAAACAAAATTCTAAAATAGTCTATAATCTAGTATTTGGGCAAAAGTGATTTTTTTAAGTAGAATACAAAAATTAAAAAAAAAGATTTGCACTGATACAAATATCATATGTTTTTTTAAAATATTTATCGTCAATATTTAAATATTATTTTGGTAATTATTTATTGAACAGGAAAATGCAAGTTAAATATCACATTAGTTAAAAGTTTAGTTTAAATATTTTTAAATGTTATAAATTACAAACATTATTATAAACATTATGAAATATTTATTCTATTATACTAAATATTTAAGCACTTGATATAATTTGGTTTCAACATATATGTTAGGAATTTTTAGAAGCCAATTGATGTTTTAATGTATTTACTGGGTAAATATCTATAATAAATAACATATATAACATATATTTTAAATGTCTTACATTATAACTAGCTTGCAATCGAAAACAGAATTTATAAATATAAAGAGCACCATCAATCATTTCAATATAATTTAAAATTATATTTATGTAGTATAAATAATATTTTGGTTTATTTTTTATATATATTGTAACGTCTCAGCCTATACTAAACTTATAACGGCTTCAAGAAAAGGGCCACTTTCAGGTTCATGGGATATTTTTAATTAATAGAATCATTTTTATTTACAATCATTATATTTATATATGTATGTACAAACTCTATTTATTTGCAAATTATTATTTACAAATAAATGAAAAATAAAGAAATAAATTTGATTTGCAAATACAGTTCACTCAAGGACGGGATTTTCATAGTTCTCTTGTCTATGGAGAATCTAATTCACCAGTCTGCGGCAGACCTTAGTTACCACAAGGCGTGAAACACGAAACCACAAGAGCTCACTGTATAAATAGGCGGAAACTCCGGCCTTTTCAATCACTTTCAGAAAAAAAAGGAAAAAAAACACTTTTGTCGATTCACCGCAGAACTCTCTTTCTTCTTCTCCAAAAACCTCCCATTAAGAAAATCTGTCAAGATGACAGGTAAGCTTCTCTCCATTTTCATGGAGTCGACACTTCCCTCAACCAATGGTCTATCACCAATCACAATGCAACAACTCATGTCGAAGCCCATATTCCATCTTTAATTGTTCTGACCTCTGAAGGTCACACAGATAATCGCTAATTTCATGAGATCTCATTATCCATGACACTGTTTAACTGCTATCAGATTTGAGTGACAGGTTGTTGTCATTGGTACAAAACACTAATTGCATGTAATATAAATATCCACAATACTGCTTATCTTTTGTAAAATTTGAGGAAAGATTGTTATTATGTACTTGTTAAAGAATATACATTCCTCTCTCCTGGGAACGAAATGCTACAACTCTTATAGCAGGAAAAATGCAATAATATTGATAATTTATCGTTCAGCTATTAGCTAAATAAAAAACGATGCAATTACACATTACAGTTATATATTATACATTTTAGGTGAAGCAAATGTCTATTCTTCTTTGCTAAATTAAAAAAAAAAAACTTGGTTAAAGTTTTAACATTTGGATTAAAGTTTTAACATAGTGGATATTATAATATCCTGGAAGGGATGTTAAGGAAGACAAACTTGTAATTGTAGTCTATAATATGTAATTAAATGTAATAAATGTATTGAAGTCTATGTAATTAATGTATTGAGCTCTATGTACTTAATGTATTGAGTAATTAATGTATTAAAGTCTATGTGATTAATGTATTGAAGTCTAACTCACATAATATAACACATATAATGTAATTGAAGTCGAACTCATGCTTTATACAATACGAAAAACCTAGTAAAAGGGCCTACTGTCTTTAGATCCTTATAAGTAGCCTGCAGTCAACAAATGATCATAAGTATAAAGCATGCCATCATCTGTAAAGACAGCTTACACAGTGAAGCCATCCTGACAGAGCAAACGATGCAGTTCATTGATTGAATATCATCAATTTTCTGGGAAGCTATTGCAGTCACAACATTTTTCCTCCGTGTTAAAGGACTCCGATAAATAAAATGGGAAGAGCCCATTAAATTTGAGAAGAAACAATACCTTTTTTATGGGTCAGAAAAACTGAAGATATGGGAAGAGAGTAGACTAGAATACTACCATATTATTCAGTGGAAGCTTCGGTAATAAGATATCTTCCGGGTACGAATTTATTTGATTCATGTAGAGCTAGTTTCTTTTTTCACGGCTATAAATATCGGGAAATGCTGTTAAATCACGAAATGCTTAAAGTTTTGGTATACGTGAGCGAAAAAAAGAGAGCAGTTTAGAAATATTTATTGCTATTTTATTGTTTCGAAGTCAGTAGTGTTTATGACTGTTTGATGCTTATAATTTTCCATATTTTTATTTTACTAATAGAAATCATAGAATATCAAAAACTTAATACTAGTAATAATACAAATACTTAAATAATCAATTACTTTAAATGAGATAATTTTTACTACTAAAATAATTAGTATAATTATCATAGTAATAGTAAATACATTTCAATTTTTTCAATTCTATCAATGAATTGATTATAATAAGTATACTTAATAATTATGAAGTATATAATATTTCCGAATACTTAATAATCAAATACTATAAATGAAAGAAATTTTACAAACATTACTATAATTTAATTAAATATCATTTATTAAATGTGGGGTAATTTACGTTCATAGGCCTGATGGCCGAGTGACTAGCTCTCCGGTAATTTCGGTGCCACATTTTCAGGTTCGAGTCCGGCGGTGACATGGATGTTTGTAGTGGTTCGGAATCCACTTTAAATCGTACATCTGGATCTAATATGACTATTACTACACCACATCATAGCTGAGTTTCTCCCTATACAAATTGGGAATGATGTGGGGGAGAAGTCTGACTGGGTTCGTGATGCTCTACGATCATATGAGATCTGGACCTACAGCTAAAAAGGGGATTACGGACCATTACAAAGATCCATGGTAATACCGCGACTCGAACCTGAAACCTGTGGCAATGAGCGCAAGAGTTCTAGACACTCGGCCATTCAGGCTAGGTCTAATATGTCTGTAAAGCGTTGGACATAGGGTTCACAACGCTACCCGTAAAAAGAAAACATCTCCTGTCTCGAAATCTACCAGTAGACAGATGGTCTTGACCCACCATGAGACTGCGCCGCCAATGAAAAAATAATTTTACGGTCTTAGATTTATAAAAATGAAACTTATCAGTTACTTTACGAAAGACCACCACTTCAATAGATTAACATTTTCTATTGAAGCTAACTGGTTTTATTAAAATTAGACATTGGGGAATTAACACTCATCGAACTCAATATTCGAATTAATGATTCGTCAGGTTTCTATAACATAAATAAATATTTTTTGTCTATATGGTTCATTTGCAGTATTTCTAACTAAAATTCTTAATTTAGAAGCCTTGAAATTGACCCAAATGAATTCTTAAGAGATTTAATTAATGCTTGTTGAAAAGATAATTGCAATATTGTGGTTTTAGAAACAAAATTAAATTATATTCACAATTACTACTTGTACCTAAAAATAGAATGCAATTAAATGGATTGTATACCATTAAAGCAATCTGTTATTTTCATGTTGAATTTGTAAAATCACTTTCATTGAAAATTAATTTTCTATTCTCGTTGAAGATAAACTAAAATATGTTTGAAACAAAATCATTTGAAGGTAATTTTAAAATGGTTTTTTTTAAAATTTGGAAAAAAATGTATATTAAAAGTTTTTAAGGTAATATACTACAAGAAATGCATTTGATAATATTTGTGTGATTTAAATTATTTAAATTCAAAATATTCCATTTATCAAGTATTGTAAGTTAGTGAAACCCATTTTTTCATATAAATATATAGTGAGAACTATAAACTTAAAATCAATTTGTTTTTAAATAAAATTCTTTTTTAGGAGTAAATTTTAATACATTTAAAAGACATTTATAAATATAGTTTCAAAAATTATATCCACTTTGAAGCCGAAAATTTTAGATTTTCATAATAAGGTAATTAATATCATTTAACTTAATATTTATTATTTATTATTTTTAATTAACGTTTTGGAAAAAATTAAATATATTTAATTAAAATTTAAAAATTAAATTAAAATTAAAAACATTAGTATTTTAATGATTTTTGATGAGAATCTGAAATTTTTTTAATTTTTATTTGAAGCAAAGAAACTTATTAATGTTAAAAGTGAATTTTAAAGATATGGTAACTTTAATTAAAAATAATACGATTAACACTCAAAATGAAAAGATGAAAAAGAAAAAAGGCTGTTTTTAATTCAAAAATAATTATTTCTAATCTTTTACGAATTATATACAAAAAAAGATGCATTATGAAATAAATCAGAAAATGACTAAAGAAAATTTTCATGTTTTCTTCAGTTCATATGTTTAGATATGAATAAAATTATTTAAAAATTAGTAAAATTTCAAGAAAACTAAAAATTTTGTTTGCTAATTTTAAAGAACATATTGCAATTTTACACAAAAACCACTATTAATAAAAAGTGTGAAAAAACTCCCTTCACTAAATTTCCTTAGTTGCAGTCATTAATTTCAAGAACAAGAAGCCTTGATATTGATCATGGCAAGGTACTTTAAACATTTCGCATTGATGAAAAGGTTACCGGCAAACCTACCACCTCTTGGCAGACCTCCAGACAAGATGTTTACGGGGTAGAATTGCCCAACGCCGCACTACGCCAACACTTTACAGATATATTAGACCGAAATCTTAAAGTTGTTCCATTAAACATTCCATTCCATTAAAACAAACCGCCAATGAATTGAAACTCGAGCGCAAGACGTTTTCCAGTATGCGCAAATGTAGCTCTCTTTCTCCCTGAAGGTCATGCATTTTAATCATGAATATTAGTCTATTTTTAGCACAAAAAAAATTTGTATCTATAAATTTTTTAATCTGATTTTTGAAATATTTTTATTTGAGAATAATATATATAAAATATTTTTAAAATGATTTGAAATCATTGTTATATATTTTTATCTATGAATCATTTATTTACGTCTTTAAATTACGAAATTAAACCAAAAGTAATAAATATAGCTCAGAAAAAAACAAAACAACTCACAATAAAGAAAACATACACTTAATGAAAAACTATGGGATTCTTTTAGCTTTCAATTAATATTTTTTAATCAAACGAATTATCGCTTGGAAATATTTTAAGCGCTTTTCTAATTATACGAACTTTTCATTTCAGAATATTAACTATTCATTCATTTATTTTTTCATGACGTAGATTAAAAATGACCGCAAAACGATGAATATTAAAACAGATTGAAGCGAAATCTTAAAAAGTTGGAAAGAATTAATTTTTTATCATTTCCAGAAATAAAACGATACCAAAAAAAATTCAAAATTCCAAAATTTCATTTCGTTGACCATCATTGTTGAGTAGATGAAAAAAAAAAATTAAACTAAAAGAAAAACAACAACAACACTTCTTTGTTTTAAATCACAGAAATGAAACTTATAAGACAGAAAAACCATTTTCTTTCCCATACGTTGCTCTTCATTTCTGTTTAGATGACAAAAAAAAAGCACAGCAAAAACAGAACCGAAAAGAGATTTTCCCTTTTTGTGAAGGCGTAAAAGAATTTCTGCGCCTTCAGAAAAGTAAAAGGGAAAAACTTGATTGTGCATTCCAGCGGACTTTTAAATCACATCGAGTAATTACTTTTCCTCTAAAGAAAGAAAGACAAGTTTTGCACAGATTGAGTAGTTGCAAAGAATGCAAATTTCATTCTTGTTTGATGTTTGGAAGGGGGTCTCAGCCATTTAGATCTATCATCAATTGGAAGTCGCTTTTCAGTTGATAAATCATCATGGTTTTAGGGTCCTGACATCGCATGGTAGAGGAAAAATCGACGACCCAACAAACCTGGAAGATCCATCAGTTAAAGCTGGTGGCTATAAATCACCTTAACCATTTTTCACTAAACTTCTGAATTTTTCATCTGGCATGGCTGGGGAGAATTTCAAATTTGTTTGGGGGGCTGGAAAAAGAATTTCTTTATTCAAAATCTTACTTTTAAATGTTCAACTTGGAAATTTTTAAAATATTTAAATGGACTTAATTTATAAAGAATAAACAACGATAGGTCAATTGTTATACCACAAAATCAGTCGTATTAATATCCATATCAACTTTACACTTCAAAAACCAGACTTTTTTTATTGAAATTTAATGTAAATAGACTGGCAGATTCAGTTTAACGTGGATTCGGAACAACTAACAAACCTCCATGAATCCCAGCAGGCTGAATTAACGCCTGGAATCAAAGGCGATAGCGTTAGTCAATTGGCCACCGTATCGTATAGGAAAAATCTCGAAAACTTCCACCAGTAGTTGGACTAAGGGAGCTAGATGCTGAATATCACAAACGACATTAGAGACACCTCGTTTTACAACAGTGTCTACAACAAAGACTCCAGCGTATTCAACTTCAGCATAATATTCACCAGCGACTCACGTAACCATTGAGCCACGAAAATATTTTTATCAATGAATTTTAATCTAATTTTTATAAATATTTTTACCTATAAATCATATACTAAGATTAGAGAAAATAAACCAAAAGTATTTAATATACATAAAAAAATATGTTTCTAAAATATTAACTAACTGACTAAATTACTAAAAACAAGCTGACTTACTATTAATGAAAAACTATTTTTTTTAACTGCCAATTAATCATTTTCTAATAAAGTTTTTTTATTCAAAACGAATTATTCTTTTTATAAAATATTTTAAGCACATTTTTAATTATACGTGCTTCATTAATCATCAGAATATTAACAATTCTTTCATTAATTTTTTTTCTTATCATTTTAATAAAATGGCTTTTAGAAATTTCTATGAACATCTAAAATTTCATGAAATTTAAAAAAAGCATCTCTTTATAAGAAAAACAATTATTTTTTTTTATCAAGTAAAATACTTCATTTTCAGAAATAAACCGATACCAATACAAACCACTAAAAAAAAAAAAAAATTCCAAATTCATTTCGTTGACCATCATTGTTGAGAAGATAGAAAAAAAAAACAATAGTTTGTTTTAAATCACTAGAAATGAAATTTATAAGACAGGAAAACCATTTTCTTTCCCAAACTTTGCGCTCCGTTTCTGTTTAGATGACAAAAAAAAAAAAAAAAAAAAACACAGCAAAAACAGAACCGAAAAATCGATTTTCCCTTTTTTGTGAAGGCAAAAAGAATTTATGCGCCTTCAGAAAAGTAAAAGGAAAAACTTGATTGTGCATGGCGGACTCCGACTTTTAAATCACATTGAGTAATTACTTTTCTTTCAAGAGAAAGAAAGACAAGTTTTGACAGATTGAATAGTTGAAAGAATGCAAATTTCATTCTTGTTTGATGTTTGGAAGGGGGTCTCAGCCATTCACATCTGTCATTAATTGGAAGTCGCTTTTCTTCTGATAAATCATCAAAGTTTTTTTGACATAGCATGGTGGAGGAAAATCGAAGACCCAACTTTTAACCTGGAAGATCCATCAACGGAAAGTTGGCTATAAATCACCTTAACGTTTTCGACTAACTTCTGAATTCTTCAATCTGCTTAGCTGAGGGGCGATTTTTAAATTTGTTTGTAGAAAAATATGTTGGTGGCGCAAAATAAAATTACTTTGTTCGAAAATTTACTTTTAAATAGTAAGAAAATTTAGTAAAATCTTTAAATAGTATAATGTTTAAAAGATCTAACAATCAGGTAGTTATTGTACCGCAAAATTTGTTGTGTGTTATTATTAGTATATATTATTAGTATATTTTAAAAAATGATTTTTATTGAAATCTGTTGTAACGACGAGGAATTATTTTTTCATATGTGTTGGGACAATCTAATTTATATTGAGTTGGGTTCTAGGTTCACGAATATTTTCACCAGTACACGAGTTTGAAACCCGTACTGATAGCCAATACGTACTGATAGCCAATTGTTTAGCCTTGGCATGGGTGTTTTTTAATGGTTCGAAATTTCCTTTAAACTATAGTTCCCGATCCAATTAGCCGAAAGTGCGCAAAAATGACCTTAGAGAGATGAACATAAATCCTTATCGTTAACATCATCTAGATGAAGTCTATGAACCCTTATGTTCTGATAGAGGAAGAGAGACAGACTTCTGTTGTGGTGGTACACTAGAAGGTAGAAGTCTTTATGGGATCTGGGAAGTTGAAGAAGGAGGACAATGGCTTCAGGGTGGAATTTAGGTTGAACTACGCCATGTTTGCGTATCGTATGAAAAAAAAAAAAAACCTCCCACCAGGTTATCGGACAGATGAGACAAGATGCTGAATACTACAAACGCCATTGAGTCTGCTCGTTTTTGAAACAGTGTCTGCAACAAAGCCGCCAGTGGATTGAACCTGAGCCCTTACGTTCACCAGCTGCGCACGTTGCCACTGAGCCCCGAAAAAAGTTACCTGATTAACTTTCAACCTGGAAGATCCATCAGAGGATAGTTGGCGATAAATCACTTTAACGTTTTTGACTAAATTCTGAATTCTTCAAATCTGCTTATCTGAGGGGAGAATTTTAAATTTGTTTGTTTGAAAAAAAATTGAGGTGGGCAAAATAAAATTGCGTTATTCGAAAATTTATTCTTCAATATTTGAAAGAAAGTTATTACATTCTTTAAATAGTACAATTTATTAAGGAACTAACAATCAGATAATTGTTGTACCACAATATCAATGTATTAATATCAATATTACATTTAATCCTTGAAAAAGGATAGTTATTGAAATTTAATGCAACAATGAGAAATTATTTCTTCATATATGGATTGGGTTTTATATTTTCGCTGTACTCTCATTATGTGTACTCTTTGAAATAATTAGACAGGTGCTGCAGGTTAACTTGCATACAAAATCACTAGAAAACATCCATGTCAATGCCAGGTTTCGAACTAGTAATTTGTCAATCTATGGTTATTTTGTGCTCACTTTAGGCTAATTAGACCGGAGCCTATGTTTAATGTGAATTCGAACCACTAACAAACGTCCATGCCACAGCCTGATTTCGAACCTGAAGCCTGGAGTAGAAAGGCCAGAATGATAGCCAACAGGTAGCAGTATAGTATGGAAGAAAAATTCGAAAACTCACACCAGGTTGTCTGACTAACCAGACAATATGTTGAATATCACAACGCCATAGAGGCTCCTCGTTTTCGGAAACAGTATCTACAGCAAAACCGCCAGCGGATTGAATCTCAGTTCTAATGTTTACCAGCTACTCACGTTATCACTGAATCACGAAATTATTTTTATCGATGAATTTTAATCTAATTTTTTAATATGTTTTCTATGAATCATTAATTTACATCTCTAATTTACGAAAATAAACCACAATTAATGAATATAGTTCAGAAAATATGCTTCTAAAACTTTAACTTACTGCTAAAAAATAAACTTGCTTACCAAATATGAAAAAAACGATTTTTTCATTTATCTTTCAATTAATCTTTTTATAATAGAGTTTATTAAGAAAAACGAATTATTTCTTTAAAAATATTTTAAGCACTTTTTAATTATAAGTACTTCATTCATCATCAGAATATTAACTATACTTTCACTTCAATTTTTCTTATCATTACAAGATTTAAACGGCCTTACAAAATTTGTACGAATAACTAAAATTCATTTAAAGAAATCTTTAAAAAGTATCTCTTTATAAGAGAAAGAATTATTATATTTTTTATCAAGTAAAATACTGGATTTCAGAAATAAACCGATACCAACAAACAACTAAAAAAAAAAAAAAATTCAAAATTCGTTCGCCATCATTGTTGAGAAGATAAAAAAAAAATATAAAAGAAAAACAACAACAATACTTTGTTTTAAATCACCAAAAATGAAATTTATAAAACAGGAAAAACATTTTCTTTTCCATACGTTGCGCTTCGTTTCTCTTTAGATGATAAAACAAGCACAGCAGAAAACAGAACAGAAAAACGATTTTCCTTTTTGTGAAAGGCAAAAGAATTTCTACGTCTTCAGAAAAGTGAAAGGAAAAACTAGATTGTGCATGGCGGACTTCGACTTTTAAATCACGTCGAGTAATTACTTTTCTTCTAAGAGAAAGAAAAGACAAGTTCTGACAGATTGGGTAGTTGAAAGAATGCAAATTTCATTCTTGTTTGATGTTTGGAAGGGGGTCTCTGCCATATAGATCTATCATCAATCGGAAGTCGCTTTTCTTTTGATAAATCATCAAAGTTCTTGTTCAGACATCGCATGGTAGAGAGGAAAAATCGACGACCTTTTAACCTGGGGGGATCCATCAGAGGAAAGTTGGCGATAAATCACCTTAACCTTTTTTTTACTACCTTCTGAATTCTTCAAAATTTTTAGAATTTTAAATTTGTTTCTGGGAAAATATTTAAGGTGCGACAAAATAAAATTCCGTTATTCGAAATTTTATTTTTAAATATTCAAACGAAATATAGTAAAATCTTTGAACAGTATAATTTTTAAATGATCGAAACTGATTTTGTCCCCAAAACTCTTGTATTAATATCCATAACACCTTTACAATTTAAACGAGAAATTAATTCTGTACATATGGATTGGGTTTTGGGATATTGTTCTACGTCATTTGTGCACACTGTGGGCTAATTAGACCGGGACATACAATTTAACGTGGATTCCGACCACTAACAAGTATCCATGTCACCACTAGGATTCGAACATGAAGCCTGTATTATTAAAGGTCAGAGCGCTGGCCAATTAACCATCAGGATGGCGTATCTCATAAGAGAAATCTCGAAAACACCCACAAGATATTCCGACTAACAAAGCAAAATGTTGACTATCCCAAACGCCAGAGAATCTCCTCGTGTTTTAAGGCAGTATCTAACACAGCCTTCAGCTGATTGAACTGCAGCCCTAATGTTCACCAATGGAACGCGTTACCATTAAGCCCCGAACATATTTTTATCTAGAATTTATATCTAATTTTCTAAATATTTTTATCTATGAATCATTTATTTGCATCTCTAAATTACAAAGAGAAAAAAAAACTACAAGTAATAAATATAGTTCGGAACATATGTTTCTAAGACATTAACTAACTGACTAAAAAAATTTTCTTACCATAAATGAAAAACGATTTTGTTTAACTTTCAATTAATCTTTTTCAAATCAGGTTTTTTTATTCAAAACAAATTATTTCTTTTAAAATATTTTAAGCCCTTTTTTAATCATACTTACTTCATTAATCATCAGAATATTAACTATCCTTTCATTTATTTTTCTTATCATGACTAGATAAAAATAGCTTTTGCGTATTTACGAAATTCCTATGAATACCTAAAATTCATTTAAAGAAATCTTAAAAGAGCATCTCTTTATAAGAGAAAGAATTAATTTTTTTATCGAGTAGAATACTTCATTTTCAGAAATAAACCGATACCAACAAGCAACTACAATAAAAAAACCAAACAAAATTCCAAATTCATTTCGTTGACCATCATTGTTGAGAAGGTACAAAAAAATTAAACTAAAAGAAAAACAACAACAACACTTCTTTGTTTTAAATAACTAGAAATGCATTTTATAAAACAGAAAAACCATTTTCTTTCCCATACGTTGCGCTTTAGATGACAAAAAAAAAAAGCACAGCAAAAACAGAACCGAAAAGCGATTTTCCCTTTTTGTGAAGGCAAAAAGAATTTCTGCGCCTTTAGAAAAGTAAAAGGAAAAACGTGATTGTGCATGGCGGACTCCGACTTTTAAATCACATCGAATAATTACTTTTCTTTTAAGAGAAAGAAAGACAAGTTTTGACAGATTAAGTAGTTGAAAGAATGCAAATTTCATTCTTGTTTGATGTCTGGAAGGGGTCTCAGCCATTTAGATCTATCATCAATTGGAAGTCGCTTTTCTTTTGATAAATCATCAAAGTTTCTGTCCTGACATTGCATGGCAGAGGAAAAATTGAAGACCCAACTTTTAATCTGGAAGATCCATCAGTGGAAAGTTGCCTATAAATCACCTTAACCGTTTTTTACTAACATCGGAATTATTCAATCTGCGTGGCTGAGAGGGAATATTAAATTTGTTTGTGGAAAAAATTTAGGAGGGAACAAATAAATTTGTTTTATTAGAAATTTCATTTTTAAATGTTCAAACAAAAGCTATAAAAATCTTTAAATAGTATAATTTATCAAGGATCTTACTATAAGGTCGTTATTGTACCACAAAAAGAGTCATACATTAATAACAATATCCACATATATTCTTAAAAAAAAAGGATTTTTATAAAAATTTAACAACGAAATTTGTATCTGCCTATATGGGTTAGGGCACACTAATGAATAGTGAGTTGGGTCTTTACGTTAATGGATCTTGGTTCGAAACCAACAAATCATGTAGCCTGATGGCCAGTTGGCTAGAGCTCTGGCGTATGGTACCACAAGCCTCAGATTCGAATCTTGGCGGTGTCATGGACGTTTGTTAGTGTTCTGAAATCCATGTTAAACTGTAAGTCCCGGTATATTTACACTAAAGTGTGCAAAAATGACCCTAGAACGACAAACCAAACCTACAAATCATAAGAAAAAGGATGCTTCTATATCTATTATGGAATTAAAAGTTTCAAAAATGTAATCCTAAGAGTCTTTCCGTTTTTGAAACAGAGTTTCAAAAATGCTTTTCACAACAAAGTCTTCAGCGGATTGAACCTCAGCACTAATGTTCATCAGTTGCGCATGTTACCATTGAGTCACGAAATTTTTAATCTATGAAGTTTAATCTAATTGTATAAATATTTTTAAATATGAATCAATTATTTACTTCTCTAGATTACAATAATAAACTAAAAGTAATAAATATAGCTCAAAAAATATATTTCTAAAACATTAACTAACAATAAAAACAAAAACTTACGATTAATGGAAAACGATTTCTTTTTAACTTTCAATTATTATTTTTCTAATCAAGTTTTTTTTATTCAAAAAGGAATTATTTCTTTTAAAACATTTTAAGCACTTCTTTAATTATACGTAATTCATTAATCATCAGAATATGAACTATTATTTCATTTATATTTCTTTTCATACAAGATTAAAATGGCAATACATTTTAAAAATTTTTATGAATGCCCAAAATTCATTTAAAGAAATCTTAAAAAAAAAGTTTATCTTTATAAGACAAAGAATTAATTTTTACGAAATAAAATACTTCATTTCCAGCAATAAAGCAATAGCAACAAATAACTAAAATAGTAAAAAAATAATAATAATGAAACAAAATTCCAAATTCCTTTCCTTGATCATCACTGCTGAAAAGATACAGAAAAAAAAAAACTAAAAGAAAAGAACAACAACAATACTTTGTTTTTAAATCACTAGAAATGAAATTTATAAGACAGAAAAACCATTTTCTTTCCCATACGTTGCGCTTCGTTTCTGTTTAGATGACAAAAAGAAATACAGCAAAACAGAACCGAAAAAGCGATTTTCCTTTTTGCGAAGGCAAAGAATTTCTGCGCCTTCAGAAAAGTAAAAAGGGAAAAACGTGATTACATATCGGACTCCGACTTTTAAATCACATCAGTAGTACTTTTCTTTTAAGGACAAAGAAAGACAAGTTTTGACAGATTGAGTAGTTGAAAGAATGCAAATTTCATTCTTGTTTGATGTTTGGAAGCCATTGAGATCTATCATCAATTGGAAGTCGCTTTTTCTTTTGATAAATCATCAAAGTTTTCTGTCCTGACATTGCATGGTAGAGGAAAAATCGACGGCCCAGCTTTTAGCCTGGAAGATCCATGAGAGGAAAGTTGGCAATAAATCACCTTAACGTTTTTTTACTGACTTCTGAATTCTTCAATCTGCTTAGCTGAGGGGAGAATTTTAAATTTGTTTGTGTACAAAATAAAATTGCTTTATTCGAAAAGTTTTTTTAATATTTGAATGAAATTTGTTACATTCTTTAAAGATTAGAATTTATCACGGATCTAACAATCAGGTAGTTGCTTCTACCACAAAAATCAGTCTGGTAGCAATATCCATATCACATTTACACTTTAAAAAATAGATTTTTTATTGAAATTTAATGTAACAACATAAAATTACTTCTGCATATATGGATTTTTTTGTATTGTCGCGCTACGGCATTTCCTGCAGACATTGGATTAATTAGATTGGGAACTTTAGTTTAATCTGTATTCCGAACCACTAACAAGCCTCCATTCCACCACCATGATTCGAATCTGAAGCCTGTGATACCAAAAGCTAAAGCGTTAGCCAGTTGGAACTTACCAGCGTTCAGATTTAATGAACCCTATAAACGAATAAACCACTTTCAAGTCCGGTTAACTTGCGGGGTTTTGCATTGAATTCAATTAGTTTAAAAACTCAATACTCTAGCTATAAAATCAGTCTAGTTTCTACTTTCCTGCCCCTCAAAAATTTTGATACAAATATTTGAATAGATAACAGCAAATAAATTTTTTATTCATAAATAACACTATTAAAATTTGTTTATCCTAAACATATGAAAATCGACATAAATGGCACATTGTAACCTTCCATTCTTTAATATTTAAAAGACATGTTATAGATTTTTTTTTTAATTACATTGAGCAAACATACTTTCTTAGAACACTGTATATATAGATAGATATCTGTCATGCAAATTTAAAAAATAACAACATGAGTTAATATGATCATAAAGAACTCAAAATGCTCCTAAATATACTGAAGGAAAAAAAATGGCGAAAGATGCTGATAAAAAAAAAAGAAGTAAAATGAAATAAAACGTGGAAACAAGGCGTTGGAGAAAATAAACTTGATCAATAGTTTGCTTCAAAAGAAATTCCCGGAAAGAATCCATATCATCATTAAGAATCCTTCACTCTGAAAGGAACCATATCGTCTGGTTAAAACATTGATTAATCGTCAAAAAATATTTCGTAATGCAAGTTCTCTTTAGTTCTTCTAGTATTTCAAATTGATTTCCACTATTTCTGCGTGAATAAAAGTAAAGAGTTACAAATGGATTTATTCTCTGTTGGGGCTAATGTAGTGAATGGTCGGTTCAGAAACTGAGATTGTCAGATTTTAGTAAGAAACAGATTTTTAAAATGAATTGTATATGGAATTGGAAGTGCAATTCGAACATTCGAATACGAATTGGAGTAGTTTGAAATGAGTTATTATTTAAAAAAATATTATTATGGTTGAATCCTGTTTAAAATCATTGTTCTATTTTAGTAATTTTTATAAATATTTTTACATGTTTTTTTTTTAACTAAAAGTTTTTATAACGTAAACATAGTTTTCATGGGAGGCAAGTTGTATATATATATATATGTGCATAATCCTCAGTATTCTGAAGCTTTCGACGAATATCCATGAGTAAACTACTCATGGATGGAGGAAAAAAGGGGGCGCTTTCTTTATTAAGTCACCAATAAGTTAGCTGACTTGGCTCCGTGTTGATGTAGAAGAAGGACAATGTGTACCTGGAGTACTTATAGGGAACTGCATCGCATTTGCGTATCGTATGGGATAAAACCTTTAAAATTCCCACCAAGTAGTCAAAGATGCTGAACCTCACAAACGCCAACGAGTCTGTTTTTTTTAAACAGTGTCTATAACAAAGCAGCCATCGGATTGAACCTCAGCTCTAATACTCACCAGCGGCGTAAGTTATCTCTGAGCTACGAAAGGGCATAAATTTATAAAATTAGTGATATAAAAATAATAAATAATAATTATATGCTATTGATTATTTTAATAATAATTATTTTAGTAATTATATATTATTTTACCTTTTATAAATATATAAAATTGATAATAGTGTTGTTTTCTTCTAATAAACATAACTTAAAATGAAAAAATATACCTACAATATGAAAAAAATTATGTATCTTATGCAATAAAACAATACACATAGTATTTATGTTTTGTAAATAAAGATAGATTTTTTTTAACAATTTATTTAAAAAATAGATTTTATTTATTTGTTTCCGGTATTTATATCACAACTATAATCTTAAAAATTGTCACGGTGATAAATTGTTGAAATTTGAGTCGCTTTTATATAATTTCTTAATCAATAAACCTTACATAAAACTTCTTCTACGCTCATGAATTATTTTAAAAAACAGTACAAAAAAGATTGTAAAAAACATGTTGCACTGAACTTGCTGAGACATTCCTTTTCAATACTGAGACACACTATTTCAGCTCGAAATTATTTCTTTTATAAAAAGAATGGATTATATTGCGCATGGATGAAAGTTGGTGATTCAGCAACTTTCATTCATCTTTTCCAACTTTTGAAGAACGAGCTACACACCAATTGAAAAGAGTAAATTTAAAAATAAGTCTTTTGTACCAGAATGGGATAAAATTCTCGGTTTACAGTTGGTTCATTTTTCTTTTCTAGAAAACTATTTTCAAACAACTGATGATTATCATCTAATCCAGTTTAAATTCTGCAATGCATATCTAGTTAATAATTCATTTGACTTCCTTTTATATGAATTTTTTAGAAGATTAGTTTGGTTTGTTGCTCTATGGTAATTTTTTGTACACTTTAGGTTAATTAGATCGTGACCTACAGTTTAGCGGAGATTCTGAAATCATTCACAAACATCCATGCCACCGCCAGGATTAGAACCTGAAGCCCCTTGGTACCAAAAAAAGCCAGAATGCTAGCCAATTGGCCATAAGGCCGCCAGTTTTAGGAGAAGTAAAACACAACAGAATTAATTAAAAAACACTGATACAGTGATTCCCAAAGTGTAAGCTGCGGTATCTTTACAGGGGTGCAGCAAAAATATCACATAACCTTCATATATATTTAGAACAAAATCAAGACATTTAGCCTAACTAAACGAAAAACAAAGTAAAATGATAAAACTTTTATTTGATCCTGTATAAAGCTAAAAAACCTGATCCAAAGCATTGCTGTGAACATGATCCGGTAATGCTGCGTCTTCTCTGATTGCACCAGACACTACAAGATGGATACATTCTTCGCCCCCAAATTTGGACTGTTTTGGAAAATCTTGCATATGAGATATAAGCAAGCATTATCATCTCGAAACAGTCTAATATTTTTTTGTTATTTAATTGAAAACTTTTATCATTAAAAAATCGAAATTAGTTTTGTCATAATTAAATTCCTCTGAAATTATTTCTCTTGTAATTAGAATACTTAAGAAACTATTTTTGTTGTAATTATATACCTCGGAAATTATTTTTCTGGTAATTAGAATGTTAGAAATTGCTTTTGTTGTAGTTCGAATACTTAAGAAAATTATTTTATAATTAGAATAACTCTGCAATTATTTTTGTTATAATTAAAATACTTCGGAAATTATTTTTTATTGTACTTAAAGTACTTAGGAAATTATTTTTTGTTGTCATTAGAATACCTAGGAAATTATTTTTTGTTTTAATAGTTTTTCTGTTGAATACTTATGAAATTATTTTTATAATTATGAAATAATTTTTATATTTATAACACTTGTGAAATTATTTTTGTTGTAATTAGAATACTTATGAAATTATTTTTTATTAGAATACCTAGGAAATTACTTTTTTGTTCTATTACACCTCTGATTTGAATTCATCTGACTTGACCACTTGCCAATTTTCGTTGCCCTTTTTGTGATTAATTTCCTTATTGCGCCAGGATGATCGCCAAGTTTCCGTGTGCCAAGCGAATTATAATTAATTGTGGTTAGAACTACCTCCTATCTGGCGATGATTTGTATTAAATTAGATTAGTATTAAATAGCATTAAATTAGATATGAGACAAATTTTATAACAAATAATTTTATTTTATGAAGGAAATACATATTCAAAATCAATATGTAATAGCAAATTAAAAGAAAAATAAAACCTCTTTATGTTATTAAATAAATATATATATATTATTTTATATAGGGAAGAGTTTGAAGTAAATATTCAAGATTTTTGTAAATGTTTATTATATTAGTTCTAATTAAAATTCCTTTATTTTAATTCAGCCATTCAAACTTCTATGTTCTAGATTGAAATAATTTAAATTTGGACTAAGATATTTTCATATATTGTGATTCTTTTCCCATTAAATAATAACCTTTAAATAAAGAGTATCTTACCAATGTTTCAAAAATTCAATTGACATTTTCTTCTAATTAACGTAACATTCATTATATATATTCATTAAAAGTTAATTAGACCACTTATGTATTTGTACTTTGTTCTGAATATGGTACTACAGTATATCAAGTAATCCTACATAATTTTTACAATAATAAAATTTCATTTATTGAAAATATTTTTCTCAAGAATACATTGGCCTTCTGCAAACATTAAAAAAAAAAATATGGCAGAATCACTATATTAACAAAAAAAATCACTTATAAACCAATTATTATTAAATTAGATATCAGACTATACTTATAATTAATTAATTAGATACCAGACCATACTTATAATTAATTATAAATATTAGACTATACTTTATACTTATAATTAATATGCAAAAGGAAGAAGAAAAAAAAATTATTATTTTCGTAACTTTTATTTTTATTTTGCGTAATATTCAGACTTTTTAACTGATTATTGTCAAAAATTGAAAAATAACTTTAAAATATGTCAAACTCTGAATTGCATGCATCTTTAACTTTATAGTTATTTGATATAATAACTTTTGACGTTTATTCAGTAAAATTTTATTTCAAGCTTCGAGCAATCTGACCCATTTTGGCTTCTGCTCTACGAAGTTTCACTTAAAACCTAATAAGTGATGTCAAACCATAAACTTTCGTGTCAATGGTAGCGATAAAAATGCTAGGGATACTATAAATCTATCTCCACTTTGAACTTCAAGAAGGAAAGGGATATGAGAGGATATTTGTAATGCAAAATGAATAAGACTTAAAATGATTTTTTTATGCCTATTTAATATAAACTGGGTTCCTGATGGCCGGGTCACTAATGCTCTAGCGTCCGGTGAGACAGTTTCCGGGTTCGAGTCCCGGCAACATCATGGATGCTTTTAGTGGTTCAGAATTCACTTTAAACCATAGGTCCCTGTCTAATATGGCTATTGACCGTAGGTCTAACAACTCTATATCATAAAGAGAACACATCTCCCATCTCGAAATCTGCCAGTAGGCCGACGGCCATGGTCCACCTCGGGCTGATGATGATGATGACTTAACACAAACTAGATGGTTATATGAAAAGAAAATCGTATCATGTATATCATACAATAATTTAACATTTTTAATAGATAAATAAAAGAGTGGTGTTTGTAATAAAACAATAAAATAATATTCAGCAAATACCATTAAAATATTACTAAAACTAGAACTATTCCGAAGAATATTACTCCAAAATGTTATCGGACACATATCAACACTATTTTTGTTCATCATCAAATGAAAATATTTTACCATATAAAAACAACATTTTTCTGCATAAACATTTATGAAAGGTTCTGAATAATCAGCATTGTGCACGTACAATTAGCTGATATTTTTTCTTTTTCTTGACAGGTGGCGTTTATGTAAGGCTTCTGGTAATAAGATTATCGAAAATAAGTCTCGAATTAAGGATTAACCACCACCACCACCCTTAAAAAAAGCTTATGTTTTTAATGTAGGAATCCGTATGACCTATGATCTTGAAAGATGTAAATAACATTTTTTTTTTTTATTTAAATGTACGCTCGTAAAATCTTATCTGTGTATACTGTTTTTGTATATTGTAATGCTAGGTTTTAATTTTGTGATTGGCTTCATTATATATAGTAAAAATAACAGGGTCTGTATTGTTATACAATTGTGTTGTCTGTATGTCGTTTACTTTATATATAAAATAAATAATGACCAGTTTATCAAATAAAACTTGGGAAAATGTTATCATTTTTATGAATAATTTTAATAATATAGTAATATATATAGTATAGTTTAATAATATAGTGTACAAATTAATGGATTTCAGAGATCACATGACTTTGGCATGTTAATAAGGTAATAGTAAAACATATATTGTCCGAATTTTTGTAGTGTTGGTAGTAAGGATCCACCAAATCTACCCGAAATAAAATATAGCCAACCGGGAAGAGTTCAAGGTTAATAGATTGGTTGCTCCAAAATAAAAACATAAAAAATAAAAAAAGACAAGTACAATTTTAAATATAATAAAGTATATACCATATAAAAAAAACAAATGTTCAATTAAATTTTAGTTATTTTATTATTTTTCGCGAAAATGCACATTTCATATTTATTCATAATTATCATCATTGGCGCAACAGCCTTATTGTGGGCCAAGGCCGTCTGTCTAATGGCAGATTTCAAGACATGAGATGATATCCTTTTACGGGGTAGGGATGTCAGCCCTACGCCCAACGCTCTACAGTCATATTAGAGCGGGACCTACGGCTAACTATAAAGTGGATTCCGAACCACTACAAACATCCATTTCACCGCCGGGACTCGAACCCGAAACCTGTGGTACTGAGCGCCAGCCACTCGGTCATTCAGGCCTGCAAATTTATTGCAAATGGTAAATTATTATACAATGTTCCAGAAAATTATATTTGCTTCAATTAATAAAACATCCACATGATGTAAGCCATATTTATCAAAATGGTATATCACAGCCAATTAAACATTATAAATTTCGATCAAAAATGCAGTTAGCACTCATACTTTGACAAATATTTTCTTAATCACAGCATTATATGAGAACTTCATTCAGAGACTCCATTACCACCGCCAAGCACTCTGCGTAATTATGAACATTTCAAGCAAAGATTTCTATTTTCTCTAACTAATGGACCTATATACATTCATATTATGCAATTAAAATTTCGACTAATAGCTCTTTCTGGAGAAAATTACTGCTTAAATCACTTCCTTTGACTTATTTTGAAAAGGAAATTCATTAATTTTGAGGGCGCATTGAAGAGTTATTGACGCATTTGAAGCCATTATTTTCGGAACAGGTGGCGTAGAAACTTACAGATTTGGCGATTAATCATTTTTTGAGTGTCATTTAAGACTTATTAATAACTTAAAATGAAGCCAACAAGGAAAGAAGGGTCTATGAAACTTTCAATTTAGTATTTTTAACTCTTTCATCCACATAACATGGTTTAAATTAAAATGCTTTATGAAAGAGATAGTGTCAAAAGTTGAAATTCTCTCTTTATCAAATTCAACGAAGACAAAGGGAGATATTTTTCTAATTTTAATGTGTCGTGTTCAATAAATTATGTAATAATATATAAGACATTAATAAAAATATATTAAAGTTTATATTTTTATATTTAATATTAAGGTATCCATAAATTTAATGTTCTCAAACTTGGTGATCAAGGGGGTGATAATAAACCCGGAGGCATTTGAAGGGCGTTTAATAAATATAAGGTAGCTGTGAAATTCAAAGAAGGAGGTTTGGTTCGTTCTCTACGGTCATTTCGTGCACACTTTAAGCTAATTACACCGCGACCTACAGTTTAAGTGGATTCCGAACCACTAGCAAACTTCCATGCCATCACATGGTTAGCCAAGGCAGATTTGGTTAGCCAAGGCAGGCTTATTTTCAGATTTCGAGACAGGAGAAGTTTATTTTTTACGGGGTAAGATTGTCAGCCGTACGTCCAATGCTTTACAGTCATATTAGATCAGGATCTATGGTTTAAGTGGATTCGAACCACTAAAAACATCCATTCCACCTGGGAGTCGAACCCGAAACCTGTGGGACAGAGCGCTAGTCACTCGACCATCAAGCCCCTAACTATTCGTAGAGGCTCGATGCTGTATAAATGCTGAAAAAGCGAATATCTACAGTTTATCATGGGTTATGGACTATATTACGTAAGTAGTTAATGGCATTCATTCATTATATTTAGTGGAACGTGGATTCAGTTCAGTCACAAGTGTGTGAAAAATAAAAAGAAAGAAACCGTCTTCAAATAGCGAGTTTAGGTTATTTAAGAAGACAGCTGATAAGAAAAGAATCAATGAATAATTAAATGATAATAACACATCATGTTCATCCTTTTCATTGGGATAATTTTCAATGTTATTCGTAATTTTTTTCTTATTTTCATGTTATCATACTTTATCTTAAACTTATTATATGTGTGTAATGTGAATGGTTGTTAATTAATAATGTGAATGATTATTAATTAATAAGGGAATGGTTGTAATAAATAATGTTTCTATAATTGATTTTAATAAATGATTGTGGTGTTGTTTTGAGATGCTTGATGCACAGGGTTTAATACTCACATTTTTATTTACATACACAAAAAAATCACACACAATTATATATTATTTAATACGAAATATTAAAATAAAAAGATTTAATTAGATCTCTGTGGAAGGATTTCACTGTTCAGCCGGAATTAGGCAGGAGAGCAGGGTTGCCCAAAATATACGACCTCTTCGGTTGAGAGTCTGGAGGTCAACTGAACATTTCTCCTGAATACCACAAAAGTCGTTCTTACCAGAATGTCAGAGGAAGAATGTAATTTTATAATTTTAAGCATCGGTATCTTAATCATGATATTTACTCCGTTATAGCATATAATTTTTTATTATACATTTCTGTTTGTTCACTTAAAAGTATAAATATCCATGGAGGAGCTGAATATTTAGATGGCAGACAAAAGAGTTTGTATACCATTAAACAAAACGATCAAATTGTGAAAAAGATTTTATGGCTTGGATCAATTATAAAATTTTATAAAAAGGATTCATTTAATATGTTTATATTGCAGACTGTATTTAACCAGAGACTCCTACAGTTAACCCGTTTTTATGATTGTCCAAGGAAAAGATTCTACTACTAAGAAGACTACTCTTTTCTCCTTACAAATCGAAATTTTATAAAAATATGAACCCATTTAAGAGATTCTATAGCCCTCTGATATTTATACCCAACCACCAATTTAAATCACTAAGCCATTATATTTTGCCCACTTAATATAATCAGTCAGATTGCCTGGTTTTGGTTTTTCTTTTTCCTTACGGTATGTTAATGGGGCCAATAGACTTGAGAAGGCAATTACCATCCATCATCGCCAATTGGCAGGACATGGTGGCCAAGAAAAAGTAAATAATGCCATTTAATTATAGTCACTTATAAGCAAAGAATGATATTAGATTCAGATATATCTTCAAATACGAATATTCCATAGCAATTTTGATTATGTTTGTTCACCAAATTTAAATAGTTTTTAATGAGAAATGGTGGACAATTCCCTATAAAAGCTAGAAAATGCTAACATTATGCATATTCCATAATAATTTTGATTATGTTTTTTTTTTTATCAAATTTGGGTTTTCTAAGTTTTCAGAGAGAAAATTATGGACTATTCCCTATAAAATACACATATAGAAAATACGTTTTTCATTTACGGTCCTTATTTATAAAAAAAATTTTAGCAACTATTATTTTGTATCTAATATCCTTATTTTTTTATATCTATTATCCTTTATATATTTAGTATTTTATATCTACTTATTTTTATCTCTTATCCTCATTTATTTCCTATTATCCTTATTATCATTTGACCTTCAACTATTTATAAATAATACTGATTACTTATAACCAGCATTATTCATTAATATTTGTATAATCTAATACATGTGAGGGAGAAGGCTTAAAATTCATTTTAGTTTCTGCAATGTAATTCATTATATATTTTCTATACATTATAAAACAAAGAATTAATCTGAAGAAGCCTCTAAAACTCTTCTTACATGAAAATATCCATAACATAACAATCCATCACTGACAGGGTGAAACTGTTGAAAAACTACATGAAATATATCAATATTAATATTTTCTTTCATTTATCTCAATTGCATGTTTTTAAAATATTTTTCTTTTATTTATCTGAATGACATGTTTTTAAAAAAAAAATATTTTGTATATATTATCCTTATTTTTAACCAATATTATACATAAATAGTTGAAGGTCAAATGATCTAATACATTTGAGGGGGAAGGCTAACTTAAAATTCATTTCAATTTCTGTAATTTTATTCTTTTTATTTATTTTATTATAAAAAGAATTAATATCAAGAAGTCTCGAAAACTCCTCCTACATCAAAACATCCATAACAAAATAACAATCCATCACTAACAGGGTGACACCGTTTAAAAACTACATGAAATGTAATAGAAATATTAGTATTAATATTTTCTGTTATTTATCTGAATAGCATGTTTTAAAATATTTTTTCTTCAAAATATACATTTCATTTTTAATAAAAATCTGGAATTTAATTAGTAATGTAACTGCAAATATTTTTTGCCTGCATTAAAATAATTTAAAGAGACTTAATAATTAATCAGAATAAAAACTTTTTGAGAGAATTTAATTTGTAAATTATTAATACAAAATGAAATTACCATCATTTAATTTAGAAAAAAAAATAACAATATGTAAGTAATATTTTCATTAAATATTTATTATTTCTGAAATTGATTTTCATTTTCATTTTTTTATCATTTTAAATAAGCAAAATTAAAGAGTACATAAATAACATTTTAATTGTTATTTTAGCTTGTTTTGATGAGAAAATTCTTAAACATGTGACAGAAAAACAAAATGAAAAAAAAAAAGTAAATTCTCTCAATACTTAGTTTTGAAAATGCTAATTAAGAAGATATTAGCTGTTAAAACCACCTAATTAATACATCGCGGTCTTTTAAAAGAATTAAGTTCATAAAATTGTCGTTATCAATTATAAAACTTCTACACTTTTTCCCCATTTCTTAATGAAGAGGTTTTCAAAAATGTTTTTAATGTTTTGAAATCATTTCACTACAAATAATATACAGTTTATTATCATTGACACATTTTGAAATTAAAAATTTTATTTAGATATTTGATGATTAAATAAGATAAAGTTACAATTTATTTTTAATTCATCAGCATAAAAGAGGCAAATTATTATTTTTTTAATTTATGATTTATTTTAAAATTATTCTTTCTCGTGCTGTTTATTAGTATGAACGTGATTCAAAAAAACGTAGGAAAATATTTTTAAACAAATTTTTATTTAAACCATTTGAGAAAATATTTTGATTGTATGTGTACATTAAAAAGATTTTTAAAATCAATTTACTCAATTGGAGAAGGGGGAAATACTGAATCTTACTATACTTTATAAAATCAAAGATAATAAGATTATATATAAGTGAGAATGAGATACAAATAAATCTTACTAATTAGAACAATTTTTTTAGAATGAATATTAAAATAAATTAGCAAAATAAAGCAATCATAAAAAAATTTTTAAAAAAAAAAAATAAAACATTAATACGATTAATATCAAGTGAAATAATTATGATTCGTTCATCTACGCAGATAAATTCATTTCAAATATCTTTGTTCCTATAATGGTCTTATTATTAACATGCATACCTATATACGTTATATCGATTAATAATCATTCCAATAACAATACTAGACTTTGTTGAAAAATATCTCACTGAGATAAATCGATTAACTATTTTAATTAAGATTAATATCCCAGTAAAATCAAAATCAAGTTTTTACTTCCTAGCACTAAATTCAAATTCAGATCAATCAAATGAGCTTCAAATTGATTGAGTTCTATGTCTTCGATGCATGTTTCAATGAAAGGTGGTGTCTGCTGTGATGAATTATCAGCGAAAATGATATCTTAATGAATATCAGAAGCATTTAAACTCGGAAAAGTTGATTATCTTCGATCGGTAATTGCAGATTCTTTCATATTTTGTAGAGACGTTAACTTTCTTTGATTAATTAAACACCGTTTGTTGAAAGATAAATATCTGATTTCCTTTCTTTCTTTTTTTTTTAAACTATAAGAAAAATGATTTTTATAGTTAAATATAATCAAAATATAATATTAAAGAAAATCGATTTTAAATGTATATGAGAATCAATTTAATGATATTGTTAACTATGAATTTCTTTGTTTTTTCAAGAATAAACAAGTTTTTTTTTTTTCTTTTTTAATTTTTAAAATGGACTTTTTTTTTTTCTGAATCTTAATTTTAGTATTTTTTTAAATATTAACTAATTAGTAATTAATTAGGGATATTATTAAAATAAGATGACTGAAATTAAAAGTAGTAAGACTTCAATTGTAACTTCATATTTTCTTCTTTTTTAATTTCCCCAGCAAAAGTTTGTAAAAAAAAGATTTTTTAATTTACCTGTAAAAATTTATAAAGATTTGCAATCATTAAGCTTCTGTTCTAACATTATTTATTTCTAAAAATAAAACACTATTTATTAACATTTAAATAGTACAATAAAAAACTTTAATAGTTTATATATATATATATGTCATTTACTTAACAAATGCTATATATATCATTATCATCAATATTGTATTGTAGCATAATTATTTCTGTTAGTTGATATGAATTTAAGAAAATTTTGAAAAAAAAAAACTGCAGGAGATTTCTATAAGAAAATAGTCTATAACTATTATTTAATATTTATTTAACAAGTATTTGATCACACTTATTATGATATTCACCTTCTTTTATCAAGGTTTTTTCTCAAAAATAATGGTGCTTAAAATTTGTGTCATAAAACAGCATTCTAATATTAATTACTTTTGAATATTTCTTTTTATTTTACTATTATAACATTATTTATTTTTTTAAATTCAAACAATATAAAAAAAATATTTACAAAAATTGTAATTTAAACGTTTGTTCTATTTCAGTTGCTTAATACATACTAAATATATGATCAATATTTTATTGTATTATAAATTTTCTCTTGGATGATATGGATTTAAAAACCTTTTGTGAAAAACATAGCTCACGATAAGAAAATGTTTTACCCAGGCATGGGATCACACTTATTATATGGTTTATCCTTAATTAACAAATTTTTTACTTGAAAAAACATTATTCATTGACCCAATTTCAAGAAATAAGAAATTTTACCATAGTAAGCGCAATAAACAAACACTTTAGTTAATAAATAATTTAAAAAAAAAAATATTATTTCTTTTGATATACCCTTCTAATTTTATGTTTGTTATTATTATTATTCTTTGGCGCAACAGACATATGGCGGGCCAAGGCCGTCTACCGTGATTACTATTATTCACTATTAAATAAATTTATTTCGGTTATTCTTAAATAACTACTGATTATTAATAAGGACACATGCTACTTATTGGTAGGTCAATAATAAATCTTAACTAATGTATACCTGATCATGGTGAACATAAAACGTATTGAGGTTGAGTGAGATTACAATATTTTCTTTTAAAATATTTTGTTTAGCTAATTGTTATTAACATAAAAATATGCTTTATAGCAGTTTTAGTCAGCTGAAATTAGGACTAAATAACACTTTTTGCCATTGCAATGCATTAAAGGAACACATGAAATACATGTTTATGAATTAAAATTTAAAACATGGAGGTCCCATTTCTTTACTAAATTCCTTTTTTTTATGTAAAACATAATAAATTAGAGAATGACTCTTTATAACTTATTTTTAACTAATATAACATAATGGCATTAAGCAGGTTTAAAAGCGGGCCTATTGGTATTAAGCAGACATAATGGCATTAAGCAGGCTTGTTAAGTATGCATATTGGTATTAAGCCGGCTTCTTCTGTCAAGAGAACATGATTAGTCACAGAGCGGTTTTCAGCCATTCCATTATCCCCTGTTTAAAAGTTACTGTTGGTGCGATGAAAAGTCAGCAGTTTATGACACTGATCAGAACTTTAATTTTTGGTAGTCAATTAGAAACAAAACTTAAAAGTAACTCCTAGCTAACCTATTTATATTCCATATTCATTGAATGATTGTATTTACATATTTATGTTTATTAATGTAAAAAATCACATTTGCATAGATATTTACTTTATTGTCCGATTTGCATGAGTGGTTTTCGCATTGCTGATGTAATGTAAATATATGTTATTCATTATTTTTATAGATGGTTCAGTTGATTATAAAAGGCAGGTACTAATCAACGTTACACTAATGCGTATTAGGTAATTTTTTCACGAATGTTTGGCATTATTTTTCTTTATATTTCTGTAAATGTGTTAGTTGAAAAAATGGATAAAAGTAGATAGTTTTGGCTAATACACTACATGTAAATAAAATAACAGGAGTTTGATGGATAAACTAATTAGTTCTCTGGCGCTAGATACCACATGTTTCTGGATTCGAGTTCCGGTGATGCCATGTATGATTCTAGTGGTTGGGAATCCCATTTAAATCGTAGTTCCCTACATAATATGACTGGAGGGCTGACAGCCCTAACCTGTAAAAAGAAAAATTCACCTGGCTTGAAATCTGCCAGTAGATAGACGGCCTTGGCCCACCATGGGGCTGTTGCACCAATGAAGAAAAAAATACTATTGTCGAAAATGCTGTATATCTAGAACTCTTTGAACTCTTATTATTTAAACTGTAGCTGTATTTCGGTGTGAGAACTTTATCCCCGCTCTTCATGGTTGGTAGCCACACGTGGAAGACACGAGTTTTGTGTTTGCATTTTTAATATTATTTTATGTATATCTATATCATAATTTTTAATATGCCCAATAAAAATTTCGAAAATTATTAAGGAAATATTTCAATTGACTGAATATATCTCGGCCTTTCGGATACCTCCTCTAAGTGTCATTGACTAGAAAACTAGGAGAAATTTTATACAAAAATTTCTAGTTTAGCGGATTGTTTGGTGAGGTAAAAAAATACATTAATTCAGATTCGTTATTAAAATTGTATAATTTTCAGTTAAAAAATAATTATTAAAAATCTAAAAAAATATTCTAAGCATATTATGTTTTATACAATAAAGATATAAAAGTTTTTTTTTACTGTAAACTTCAAGAGAATGTCCTTTTACATTTTTAAGCACATATGTAAAAACTGCTCGGGCATACTTGAATACTGGGGCATATCTACAGTGTAAAACTTTATTTATACAAAGTAAAAGAACTTAGTCTGCCATCACTTTAACATTTAAAACGAAACTCAAACACCAGATATTTAAATGAAAATGCTTTCAAATCAAAACATTTAAAATCTTTAATCTCAAAGCCCCTGTAAAAAACTGTCTCTCAAAGTTATATGCATTTTAGAAAGTTTAGAAGATAATGAAAACATATGTCAAAAATTTTCTGCTAAAAGTTTCAGCATTCAAACCTTTAAAACAGGCTCAACTTTTAGAGAGAGACATAAATTGTTTATGCAAAAAGTAACAAAAGTGTCTAAATATTAACTCTTTATCATGGCCTATGTTAAATTCTCTTGAGAATAAGTTCGAAATCATCTTTCTTTTGATGAAAAAAAAAAGAAGTAAATTTTCCCAAAGATGTCTTCAGCTACATTCATAACCTGAAGAAATTTTTTTTTCGAGCATCAAGGGATGCATAAAATACGGGAACATCTTTCTAAACAATAATTTTAGGAAACAAGTTTTTCAGAATTTTTTCAACATAATAAATATATGTGCTCATATTTGTACTAGGCTCGTGAAAACAGATTTTTTTTTTCTCATAGGAATTTCGAGTTGATTTTCTTTGTAGTTGATATTGTTCTTAAAAAAAATTGTATCAAGAGGTAGACTTAAATATGAATGAAAAAAATATTTGATTCGGAAAATGAAAGTAACTAGTGCAAAAAAAAATATTCATATTTAATTGTATATTTTAACCATCTTTTAATCTAGCTCCCACATTTATAATTTTTTATTGCAATAAGTATTTAGTTACAAAGGCAGAAACAAGTATGATGCAAACAAGGATCATTCTAATAATATTTTGACACATGAATTATGTATTTACTTTCATAAAAGTTATGATATATACTCTTATTTCAGTATTTTATTAGTAGATATAACTTGACATTGTTCAGCTTGTCAGATCCTTCTGATAATATCTTGGCATATGAATTGTTTATTTACCTATATCAAATTGTCTTGTTTCATTATTTAACTAGTAGATATTACTTGACATTGCTCAGCTACACTGATATTAAAAATTATATAAATTATGTAATATAATATACATAAAATATTATACAATTTTGTAGAAACAATATGATGAAAGCAAAAAGATCTTTCTGATAATATTTTGACATATGAATTGTATATTTATAATTCATTCCCATATAAAATTTATGATATTCTTTTTGTTTCAATATTTTACTAATATATAAAAACTTGGCTTTGCTGAGGTTCACCAACATTATATAAATTTTATTTTGACTAATATTATTTAGATGTTAAAATGTCAGCGAAGAGAAAAATCAGAGAAGCTTTCCAGAAAAATATCTAATTTAGTTATTCAAAATTGTATATATATTGCAGAATATCCTATATCGAAATTGTATGCATATTGTATTACTTATTCTATTATGTATATATATATATTAAATATTGTATTGTGTATACACTGAAGTGTCAAAAGTCATGGGATAGCAATATGCAAATTTTCAGATGGCAGTAGCATCGCGTAGAACAGGTATAAATGCGCAGTGCTTTCGCAGAGCTTTCATTTCTGTTCAAAAAGTTATTCATGTGAAGAGGTTTTGACGTGATGATGACCGCACGACGGGAATTAACAGACTTTGAACGCGGAATCTTAGTTGGAGCTAGACGCATGGGTCATGCCATTTCGGAAATCGTTAGGGAATTCAACATTCCCAGATCCACTGTGTCAAGAGTGTGCCGAGAGTATGAAATTTCAGGCATAACATCCCACCATGGACAGCGCAGTGGTCGACCGCCTGCACACGACTGAGACCGGCGACGTCTGCAAAGAGTCGTAAATTCTAACAGACAAGCAACACTGCGTCAAATAACCGCAGAAATCAATGTGGGACGTACAAGGGACTTGTCTGTTAGAACTGTGCGGATAAATTTGGCTTTCTTGGGCTATTCCAGCAGAAGACCGACTCGAGTGCCTTTACTGACAGAACGACATCGCTTGCAGTGGGCACGTGAGCGTATCGGTTGGTCCCTAGATGAATGGAAAAACCGTGGCCTGGTCCGATGAGTCACGATTTCAGTTGGTAAGAGCTGATGGTAGGGTTCGAGTGTGGCGCAGACCCCACGAAGCCATGGACCCAAACTGTCAGCAAGGCACTGTTCAAGCTGGTGGTGGGTCCGTAATGGTGTGGGCTGTTTTTTCATGGCATGGACTTGGTCCTCTGGTGCGACTGGACCGAACATTGACTGAAATGCTTATGTTCAGCTACTTGGAGATCACTTGCAGCCATTCATGGACTTCATGTACCCAAACAACGATGTGATTTTTTTATGGATGACAATGCGCCATGTCACCGGGCCACAACTGTTCGCGATTGGTTTGAAGAACATTCTGGACAATTCCAACGAATGATCTGGCCACCTAGATCGCCCGATATGAATCCCATCGAGCATTTATGGGACATCATCGAGAGGTCTGTTCGTGCCCAAAATCCTGCACCATCAACGCTTTCACAATTATGGACGTCTATCGAGACAACATGGCTCAATATTCCTGCAGAAGACTTCCAACGACTTGTTGAGTCCATGCCACGTCGAGTTGCTGCACTTCGCCGGGCGAAAGGAGGGACGACACGATATTAAGAGGTATCCCATGACTTTTGTCACTTCAGTGTATATTATATTACATATTGTATTGTGCATATATTATATTACATACTGTATTGTGTATATATTATATTAAGTATGTAGAATATCGTATATCGAAATTGCATATGTATTGAAAAATATCTAATTTAAATGTTTTTATTCTATCACTCTTTGGTTTGGTAACAATTTAAATTAGATTAGTTTTAATGCAACAATAAAAATATACAAAATTTCTTAAAAATTTTAAAAATAAAAGGAACCAAATACACGGTTTGCAAATATCTTGAAGAAATAATGCATTTCTTTCACCAAAATGACAATGTATATATTTATTTTAAAAAAATACACATAAAATGTATGAAATAAATAATGAAGTTAATTGATTTTTAATTGCAAAATGATTAAAATAAATCAAATAAGCAATTAAAGTTATTACGTTAATCTATTAAATGGCATAAAAAAATTATTTCTGATAAATAAAGGCATTAAGCAAATTTTTATTACCAAATTTTTGTATAAAAAAATGCGGACTTTTATTTTGTGTGTGTTTTCTAATTTATCACTGCCATATCAAAGAATGACAACAACAAAAGAAAAAAAAAAAATTGAACATGCATAAATTAATTTACAATGTAAAAAGTTTTAAACTTACTTATATATTAGATTAATATTTTTAACGGACGAAAAAATACGTACTTAAAAACGCATTTTCCATTTTAATTAGGAAATTTTCTAAAAACATATATTCAATATTTTTCTGAATATTTATAAATAATTTAATAAAGAAAAATAAATAAAGGCTATTTTTTAATCATTGGTTAAGGAGCCTTAATTTTTCTTTTATTAGTAATGATCTATCAAAAACTTAAATAAAGTAATAAATTGAATAAATTAATTACTAAATTAGTAAAAATATCTTGAGATTTTTGTACCACTTAGCTAGAAAAAATATTAAAAATTCAGGAAAAAAAAATCTGACAGCTTAAAGCTATTTTTCAATATAAATATTTTAACTTATTTTAGAGAATAATAAATAAGAATGTAGAATATAGCTAGATAAAACTAAAAATCCCTAAGCCGGAATTCCAAATTTTGTTTAATTAAAATACAAAAACAAGATAATTTTTTCGGCTATGCATCAGAAAAGAAAATAACGAATTCAAAGAAGAAAATTTATACCTCCTTGTGTTAAGTAAAGTCAGAGAGTTTAGTAAAAACAACTAAAGTTTAGTAAAGTATAAGTTCAGTAAAGACAGAAAGACACACACAAATTATTTGCTTTATATACAGAATGATTCAAAATTTATGAACAGAACTATTAAAAGTAATAGAACACATCAAAACAAGCATACAATTAATAATGCCAAGCGGCGAACTGCAAAAGACAGCAATTCTCGCTTTGTGAAATAGACCAATCATTTAATCATGAACGATTCCAATCATATTTACTGAGAAACGCTGCTGAACGAACGAGAACGCAAGAAACGCTTGGAATCGTTCATGATTGATTGATCATGAACAATAATCATTTAACAATTGAATAACTAAGCGATCATCGGTAATTGATCATGAACGATCACCGACCCTTCTGAGGCCTGATGGCCAATTGGGTAGCGCTTGCATTTGGTGCTACAGGTTTCCGTACGAATCCTGGCGGGTGGCATGGATATTTGGAAGTGGTTCGGAATCCATGTTAAATTGTAGGCGCAGATCTAATTAGCCCAAAGTGTGCACAAAATTACCGTAGAGCGTCAAACCGAACCTTAATTGATCATTTTAGACTTCCACAGACTTTACGTCCGCAGCACCTTACTTAAAATGCCCTTCCTTGGCTGGTTACACCAGCCATCAATGGTGTTAGGTAGGATAAGTGGCAAAAACTAACTATTTATGCATCAATGGCAGAGTCATCTGATGATTCACTACTTTTGTGGCATGCCTACATTGTATCACAAATGTTGCTCATTTAGATGTGTTCTATTACTATTTAAAATTTTGACCTCGAGTTTTGAGTCATCTTGTATACAAAAATAATTAGGATTTTCCTTTCAATTTTTTTTTTTTTTTCGTTTTTATTATCATGTACCAAAATGGTATATGAAAAATTGCATTTTAAAACCTTAATATATAGATATTGAATTTTAAATCACAAATACTAAAAATATTTTAATAATTCCCATTAAAATTATTAGGGTAATTAGTTACCCTAATTACCAAGTTATTATTGAAAATCTCAAACTAAAAATTATATTGAATGCTCATTCAATGCAGGCATTTTTATACATTCTTCAAAAATAGTTATAAGTGAAATTACTTTTAAAAAGTAAATTTATTTATTTTATTAATTGCATTTTAAATTACATTCAAAAGTCAGTTTACTCTAAATTAAGAAACCTATTTTAGAAATGCCTGATAAACTCCAACCATGCAGGCGGCATGATGGCCAATGAATAACTTTTTGGCCGTTGTTACCGCAGGCTTTTGTATCGAATCTTGGCGGTGGCATGAATGTTTGTGAGTGTTTCGAAATCCGCTGTAAACTGTAGCTCCCCGATCTAAGTAGCCCAAAGTGTGCACAAAAGGACCATAGAACGCCAAACCAAGCAAACAAGCCTGTCATTGCCTGTCATTATTATAATACACTCTGTTATCCAATAAGTCCAATAGTTTTCTAAAGCAGTGATTGCAACAAATTTCTTTAACTGGTCTTCAAATAAACTATTGTGAAAACCTAAATTTTGTCTTTTCTAAAAATCTAAACTGTTTTCCTTTTTAAACCTGACTAGCTAGTGCACACTATTACTGTGCTACGAGTGAGTGGTACGTAATTTAAATATTAAAGTTTAAAGTGTCTATAAGACTAACACTTAATATTTTGAAGTTACTTCCACATATCATTCAACAAACCATTTCTACTAATAGATATCAGACTAAACCTATAATACTACGTTGATAATGGAAAGATACTAAATCTAATTTTTGTAACGCATGTGAAATGTCTTAAATACATACTATATCAAATCTTAATTTATCATTCAAGACACTGTTTAATATTCAAAAAGTTATGAATTATCGCATATACAGCTTATTCGCCATTCGTTTTAATCCAATTACACTAAACCTAGACCAAATGAATTCTAATTCTTTAAATATTTAAGACCAAGTTATTCAATGACCTGTTTAACATATTAATTTCAAAGTTTTGAAAGCACTGAATATTTTCTTGAGAATGCTTAGATTTAAATTCGTGCAGTAATGATATGCTTTGATTTAACATAGTGCTCAAATATTTGTCGACTGAATCGCAAAGTCCAGATATTCTTTGCAATCTAAGAATTTAAGCAGTTTAACTTTCATATAATATATACATATCTTTACAAATAGTTCTATAAATTCTATTACTTAGTTGCAGTAAATTAATTAACAGTGTTTTGAATTATAACCTTTAAGCATTTATTCAGTATTTTTTAATACAAAATAGTTTTAATAGCTATCAACTGTTTTTAAAAGTAACTAGTTTAAATAGTAGTGAATACAGAGATTCGCAAGTATTTTTCGTTATTTAATATTGCTTCTTTTGATTGTGAATATATATACAATTATTAATAAGGTTCCAATTTTTACTTTTGGATCTCTGTGAAGTTAGAATGCCAAATTTTGTTAATTTTTAAATTCAAATTAAATTTCTTCAATTTAATTATTTTGCAGTCAGTTGAAAAAAAAATTACATCTTCGAACTATTTTTTCTTAAAATAACAATTCAGTGCTTTTTATTTGTATAAATTTTTGAAAACAATAGTTTATTATAAATAATAAATTGCTATAGTAATTATTATATATAATAGCAGTAGTTAAACAGTAATAACAGTAAAAAGAATTTATTGTATATAACATAAATTAACATATTATTCTGTATTATAGAAAACAGTAAAAACAGTAAGTATGTATAATAATATTAGTTAAACAATAATTTATTATAAAATAATTATTTATAATGTTACTCTAACTATGTAATTACTGTAACATTAGAAATAATAACATCAAACAATTTTAATTTTGATACAAATGCAGCCAAAAAAAGGAAGAAGAAGAAGAAGAAAGATCTTAAAATGTATACATGCTATAATACTAAGTATTTTATATTAATAATACAGCATTAAATTTGGAAAAATAAGATTTTTATTCAACTTTATTAATTTTGGTTCAAAATACTTACTCATGGGATTACATATTTTTGAACCATTTAAGTTTAAGATCTATGAAGAATGAATATTAGCAGAAAAGACGAGGCTTTTTGTTTACGTTGTTACAAATAACGAAGAAAAAAAAAGAATTGAAATTCCTCTCAAACTGATTTTATAGCACAAAGAGTGAACAAAAAGAAATTTGTTTAAAATGAAAGATCGCCATTCCATTAGATCGCAGATTAAATACCACTTGCACCTGATCACGTGCCTTCCACGTCATCCAGGCGAGTTCATTGCAAAATGTGGAGGTGGTCATAATGTTTTGCTCTTGAGTGTATCATATATAATAACAGTAGTTAAACAGTGATAACATTAAAACAATTTATTATATATAACATAAATTAACATATTAGTATATATTATAGTTACTTCTCTACATGTATACTAAATTACTATTTAAAGTTAATATATAATAATTATTTATAATTACCGTAACATTTTAATATAAAAGTAGCAAAAAAATAATAATAAATTAAGATCTTAAAATCTACACACGTAATAATACCGCATTAAATATGGAAAATAAACTTTTTATTTAACTTTATTAATTTTGGGTTCACAATACTTACTTATGAGATTATATATTTTTGAATTATTTAAATTTAAGAGCTTTGAAGAATGAATATTAGCAGAAAAGACAAGACTTTTGTCTATGTTCCTACAAAAAACCGAAGAAAAGGAAAATTAAAGAGTTTCCTGAAATTGATATTACAGCACAATGAACAACAAAAAACAAAACTAGTGAACAAAAAAAGAAATTTGTTTAAAATGAAAGATCGCCATGAATTGCTCAACAACAGATTTTACAAAGCTTATTGTTAGTGAATAAATGCATAGAAAATTATGAAATTGATCACAAGGACATACTAACTTTCAGAAACAAGGACATGTACTAGACAGCTAAAAAGCCTTCCCTGAAATCCCTTCTCTTCTTCTGTCCCTTGGAGACATATTGTAGTCTCCCATGGTACCCTTTAAATAATATTACATCGGCTACATATCTCTCATAAATGCAGTTAATCATGTCAAGTTCCTGCTTTTAAAATATATTTTCTAAAAAAAATAAGGCAAACGTTTGGAGAAGTATAATAAGCAATCAAGTTAATATAAAGTATAATTAAATTGTTCAACTTATAGACTCACAGGAAAGGAAAAGTCATAAATCTTTTTGTGCTTAAGAATGTTTCAGCATAAAAAGCAAACTCCTTTTATTTGAAAACAACATGATGACAAGAAAATATAAGTCATGGATTCCATGCACTGAAAGTTCTTTATTCAAAGTTATTCGAATTTTGATGTATGAGTGCAATAAGTTTCGCTGACAGCTACAAGGTTTTCAACATCCATCAGTATTGCTTGTACATCAATATAACTATTGTATTTTCAATAAATAATTCAGGACTCCTGGTTTTATGTGATAGAAACACAGAGATGGAGGGCCCTTAGGGATAACTTAAGAATTGTATGATGATAAACAATATATTCATCCATTTTCACTAGTCAAAGATTATTCAATACCTTGCCTCCAAACTAATGCATCTTCATTACCATCATTATAGTCGCCAATTTCATTTTTATGTATAGTTTTTCCGACATGGCATTTTAAATGTATTCCAAAAACAAAAGTAATGAGCTTTGGATTTTTTTTTTTTTGTGTCCAAATTTTGGTAGATTATTTGAATAATTTTCAAATGATAGTGTAACAAATTCTGTTCCTTGAACATGCCATAATGTGTAAAAACGTAAAATAGTCTAGAGCTATATATTATTTGAATATGATGGGATTTAATTTTTAAATTAATATATTTTATGAAGAGTTTTTCTAACTTACCATGCAGCTCACTTTACGTCATTTACCAATAAAATTTATGTTATAGTGTGCAGATTGGGCAACCAGATTTTAACTGGTTATCCAATGGTTGTCACTGGTTGGTTGATTTAACTTTGGTTAATTTAACTGGTTGGTTAATTTAGGAAGAATGAATATTAACTGAAAAGACGAGACTTTTGATAATGTTACTACAAAAAAACGAAGAAAAAAACAGAACTGAGATTCCTTTCAAACTGATATATAGCACAAAGAGTGAACAAAAAAAGAAATTGTTTAAAATGAGACATTTCTATGAATTGCTCTATAGCAAATTTTACAAGATTATTGTTAGTGAATAAATGAATAGAAAATTATGAAATTGAGAACAAGGACTTACTAACTCGCAGAAACAAGGACATGTACTAGACAGCTAAAAAGCCTTCCCTGAAATCCCTTTTTCTTCCTTTGTCTGTTGGAGACATATTGTAGTCTCCCCATGGTACCCTTTAAATAATATTAAATCGACTGCATATCCCTCATACATGCATTAATCATGTCAAATTTTTATACTTTAAAATTCTTTTTTAATAAACATAAGACATATGTTTGGATAAATATAATAAGCAGTCAAGTGAATATAAAATATAATTAAATTCTTCAACTTATAGACTCACTTGAAAGGAAAAGTCATATATCTACGTGCTTAAGAATGCTTCCAGCACAAAAGGCAAACTCCTTTTATTTAAAAACAACATGATGACATAAAATATAAACCATAGATTCCATGCATTCAAAAGTTCTTTATTCAAACTTATTCGAATTTTGATGTATGAGTGCAATAAGTTTCGCTGACAGCTACAAGGTTTTCAACATCCATCAGTATTGCTTGTACATCAATATAACTATTGTATTTTCAATAAATAATTCAGAAGCCTGGTTTTATGTGATGGAAATACAGAGATGGATGTGCCCTTCGGGATAACTTAAGAATAGTATGATGATAAACAATATATTCATCCATTTTCACTAGTCAAAGATTATTCAATACCTTGCCTCGAAACTAATACATCTTCATTACCATAATAGTCGCCAATTTCATTTTTATGTATAGTTTTTTTCGACATGGCCTTTTAAATGTATTTCAAAAACAAGAAGAAATGATCTTTGAATTTTTTTTTTTATTTTCTTTTGTGACCAAATTTGGAAGACTGTTTTAATTTTCAGATGATAGTATGACAAATTCTATTACTATTTGTCAATTTGTCAAAATAAAATAAAGGACTAGATCTTATTTGAATAGGATTGGCGTATTTAATTTTTTTTTAATAATTAACACATTTTATGACAGTTTTTCTTTCTACCCTACCATGTAGCTCATTTTGCATCATTTACCAATGAAACCAATTTAGATGTTCTGGGAAAACAATGAGTTGGATGAGTTATACTTGAGAATATATCACTTTTTGACGACATTTCAAAAAATGAAATAAAGTTTAATGAAACCTGGGAGATGTGGAAAGTTGCAGAAAGAAGAAAGAATTAACAGAAGAGAAGAAAATTTTCGTCGACGATTCCAAGACGATTATAATTCCACAATTATTTCTGCTAGAACAAATGAGTTATAATATATTTTAGCAATTTATCTTTCTGATGTTCAGTCCATTTGCTCTACAAAAATTGTTTAATTTATTTTGACGACTTTTCATATTTAGTGGATGTGGTTTTAGTTTTGTGATGATTCCCAAACTTGTTACCAAACAAAGCCCACCGTGAAATTATCAAAAGGTGATAGTACATTTAAGAATATTGCGTTTGACAAAAATAAAGCCGATGATTAAATCATTTGATTCGTTACGATTCAAAGATTTACACCCTGATTTGACTGCTAAAGGTTCGCACAGTAAATCTTGGATTTCAGTTTGAAAAGGTTTTCATTCATTTCTCATAGTTCAGTGCATGGCCAGATTCAACCTTGTTAATAAATAGCATCATTTTTAATTAAGAATATTTTACCTAAAGTTATCTTAATTTTGATTGGTTGCAACCGACACCATTTTCATCCTTTCATAAATAATTTTTAATAAATACTTTAAATAATTATTATAATTTTATTATAATGCATAAAATAATAAATAATTATTTATAAATTAAATTAAATTTTATATCCTTAAATCTTAATTTACAATATTTTTATTTTCGATGTTTAAAGATGTAGGTAGATATACAGACACATAAAATAATGCAATTTTCAAATATTTCTTTTGTTGTTGTTGTTCATTTTAAGAAGTTAAATTTCTGGATGGGAAACTGAAAACTTCTTAAAAAAAAAGAGGACAATCAAATCAAAGGGGTAAGTTTGGGAATCAGATTTAAAATCAATCACATACATTTTATTAAATTATTTTTACAATGTTAAATATATTTATAAATCATAATTATTTATGTTAGTGATTGTTTTAATACCTCACTATCAATAGCAAGGAAAATGCCGACTTTTTCTTCTTCCTTTTCCATAACTGAAAAGAAGCGTTATCAGTACGACTTAAGTTTTTACACAATTTAAATAGAACCATGTAAAGATCAAAGCGTTTTAGAATGCAGTAATATATTATACTACAAGTTTAAGTTTATTACTAACAGTTAATTAATTTGGGAATTTAAAATCAAACATTTAAATGGCAAGTTCTCCGAAATGAGCGTATTGACTTCCTCAAATTCTCTGAAATTATTTGATTTGGTTCGCTGGAAATCAAAGCGCAATATGTATGCTATTGAATTGTCACTTCTTTGAGACTTATAATTCAAAATTCTTTGCTACTATGTGTTTAAAGTTTTGGCAAAGTCTATTCGAAGAGTAGAAATTAAGTCGAATATTTGAATAATTAGTAGTTTAAGATTAAAAGTAAGTTGTTTAAAATGTTTCTAAGAGCAAGCTTTCATTGCTATTAAGTTACCTTTGACAGAAAATATGATTGCTACTGAACAATTCTTATTGCTTCTGAATATATTGATAATGTTTTGTATACTGGAATATATTCAGAATATATTGATAATATATAGTATACTGGAATAAATTCTGGAATATCTTGGTATAATCTAATCATGAATATATATTCTTATAATCATGATAAGAGTGAATATCTGTAATTCTGAATGCAAGGAAAATAAAACTTTTGACTTAAAAAAATGTATTCAACTTTTTTCTTATATTTAGAAGCAATTTAATTTATATTTGAAAGGAATATACCGCACACCATAACTCTTGAAACATTTGCTTCAATGAAAATTTTGAATGTCATCTTATGCTAGAAAAATATCTTCACAAATAAAATTACTTTGGAGTCCCAATGAGGAATGTTATTGATACATCACTGAGCGTTACTGATTCATCAGTTTATTGTCAGAGAATCTGGTAAATTCAAGTTAGATAGTCTTTTAGACCACAAATATAAAATAATAATGATAAATTGTTATTTTTTTCTCTTAATTTCTATAATTTATTGTACAAGATAAATCATATAGAGCAAAAAATAAATTATTTCTATGCATGCTTCTGCGATATAAAATTAGAAAATTGATTTAAATTTACATGTCGTAATGTTTATGGCCTTATTTGCAAGAAAGTATTATAACTGTAGCTGGATGTCATAACGATAAACAATTTTTTTTTTTATAACAATTCAATAGATAAAGTATTTTATCTTATAAAGTAATGAAGCAGCAGATTAATAAAAAATAATTATATATTATTTAAATTGTTTGAATATGAAAAAAAAAAAATGTCTTGTAATGAAAAACTCTTACTATATATATATATTAAAGTGTAATTTATAATGAACGAAATTAAATTGAATATTTGTTTCCTCAACATTTTTAATTGCATCAGTTTTCTAATGATTATTTTATGGAAAAAGATTATCTTAAAGAAAAATCATTAAAAAAAGGCTTTGTTTTGATAAAAATAAAAATATCCTCAGAATTATAGATTATATACTATATTTTTGAAGTGAATATCGACATAAAACCCTCCCATGTCAATAAAAGTTGAACTGTTGGGCCGTAGTTGGACCGTTGCACGAATATTTTCTTGATTTCTAATAAATTAGTCAAAAATACCTTCAAAAAGACAACCTTTTTTAAATTTAATGTTAACTTTTTAAAAATTTAACGTTAACACACTAAAATGATAATTTGTAAAATCATCATCATATCAGCAGGTTTTCTGATTTTTCATCTTAAATCGAATAAAATCTTATTTTTCCCTCAATAGGCATTTTATTCGACCATGAAACCTCAAATATTATTTACCACTTTATATTTTATAAGATTTCAATGGTAAATATAGTTTTCTGAAATAGTATGGAGAGAAAGTATTGGAAGAACCCACACAAAGAAGAGTAACTACCCATACTTGTATTTCATATTAGAGGACTTATATTAAAACCACCAAGTCAATCCCAAACTGCATAACTTTAACACAATTATCTTTGAACTAAATCAATTTTCAAAATAAGGACTTTAAATCATACTGCCAACAGAAGTAAATTTTTTTTCCATCTTTCTACCACTCTGTGACTAGTACATAGGTCAAATAGCAAATTTAAAAAAAAAATGTATAACATTACACTTTAAATTATCAATCTAAAACTCAATAACTACTAAACACAAAAAATATCCATCATTCATTTCAGTAAACTGCAGAAAAAGCAATCCAGAAGGTTTCCAATGACAGACTATAAACCACAATTCCCTTGAATCCAAATTCTCTCAAGTGGTCCAACATTTGATGCATGAGGGCAATAAATTCCGCTGACTGCCTCAACGCCATCAACGTCAATCAAAGCTGTTTGCGCACCAATATAACTATCTCCCTTTTGATAAATAATCCAAAGAGCAGGGCTACATGTTTAAGGAATATATGGATGAATGTACCCATAGAGGAAGTCCAAGTATTGTTTGGTGGATGAAAGATTTCAACATCCCTTTCACCGATTCTGCGTCTGTTTCCATTAAATAGTCAAACAAATTGCTGCGAATCCCCAAATACATTAAAGGAAGCGATAGAACTGGGTTCCTCCGTAAAGGGTACAGTGCCGTGATTATGGATAACCATCAAAAGATGGACGTGAAATTAATTACTCAGAGAACGTACACACTTCAGTCACAGGAAATACTGTAAAAGGAATGGATTCCAGTGGGTTTATTGTAATGGTTTCCCTGAATGGTTGCTTTGTGGTAATGATGAATTATGAGCAACACGCCTTAAGTTGTTATGAGTTAACGACCAGTTTAAGTACAACAAATTGTTGAATGTATCTGTCTTTTTCTAGCTTTGTAAATGATCTGAGAATTCTAATGCTAAGACAAACATGAGATTACATTAAAATGTCTGAAGTTATTTATCTTCGTTTTGTGAACAATAACTTAATAAATCCTTTATTTGTAAATTCTATTTATTATGAAAAGGATCTGTTTTCCAGACTCTGAACCAGTGTTAATATACTCAGTTCGCTCACAGTTCAAATCCGCTAATGGTGCCTGTTACATTCATTGCTTTCAAACTAAGATTGTGTCAATGTGCTTAAAGTATTCCGCATTGATATTCAGGTTGCCTGGTTGTATTTTTCTAAATTATTTTTCTTATATGGCACCTAAATGTTGCACAATTATCTCTAAAAGTCCCTTTAAAAAGTATTTCCTTTCCTCATTTTCCCTCGGTTAGCTGTTCGTAGTATATAAAAGTGGAACACAAGGCTGATCAATGTCCAGAAAAAGTAATAAAAAAAATTTGTGTTGCAAGATTTTCCCGATCGGTTATCTTCAATTCTTTCTTGCTCTTAGAGAAGCCGTATTACAGGAAATCTCCCTCTAAAATACTCTTTAGTGTTATATCAAGCATAATACTAAGACTACGTTCAGTACTGTAATGCTGTGATTTTGGACCCATTACATACTTGTAGCTGTAAACAATGCCAAAATATTATCCGAGGCACTAAATTTTATTAAGACATTAATTTGCAATAATTATCTTCCATTGTTTTCTCAATTATTTTTTATTCTTTTAATTTAAATTATTTTTTTCTAGGTATTATGCACAATTTTATACCACTGTAAATAGTATTTGAAAATCCCTTTATTTCTCAGACATATAATTTAGTTTTAATGACATTTGAAAAAAAATAAGAAACATCCTATATGCTGATATAATTAGGAATTCTTGTTTATATACTAGTGTGTCCAAAAAAGTAAGATCATTTTTTTAATTTAAAATTCCGGGGCTTATGGAATTTCAATCATTTTTTTCTTTTTAGGTTGATGGCATTGTCCTTGACATCTGTGTGAAATTTGACATCAAAATATTCATTAGTGTTGGAGTTATGCTTGGCTTTGTGAGACGCTAAAACTGATTCTGGCTATTTTAAAAATGTCTGCATTTTAGCAAAGAACTTGCATTGAATTTTATGTGCTGAAACGTATAGAATGTTGCAAAAGGCATTCGGTGAGCATTCCTATGTAGGAAAGATGTTTATAAGTGGTATAAACAGTTCGAAGAAGGCAGAGAACGCGTTGAAGACGAAGAGCCCTCAGGTCTACCATCAACCTCAACCGACGAAGCTCACGTCCAAAAATTAAAGATTTGGTGCTTGCAAACTGTCGATTTACAATTGACATTGCTGATGATGTTGGAATTTCAAAAGATCGATCAACTCTCTTTTGGACCTCAAACGTGTCAAATCTCGATTGGTACCGAAAACACTGAATGCGCCAGATCACACTGTATTGATTCTTCGTGACTTTTTCGCCAAAAATTAAACCCACAACCAACAACCACAACCACAATTTCCACAACCAACGTATTCACCCCGTGCGAATTCTGGCTATTCCCTAAACTCAAAAGACTACTCTCCGGGGACACCGTTTAGAGTCGACTGAAGAGATTCAACGTGAATCGCCGCGCACTTTGAAGGTCATCCCTGCCGATGACTTTTTAGCATGCATTGAGGACTAGAAAAAAAGTTGGCATAAGTGCATTGTGTCCGGAGGGGATTATTTTGAAGGCGATGAAATAAATTTGGAAGAATAACTAAAGAGTTTTTGAAAATAATTGGTCTTACTTTTTGGGCACAGTACCAAACAAATTAAAAGGCCTTTACAAAACTTTAATGTGTTAATTCGTTGCTGTAAACAACGCATCGATTACACCCACTAAAAAGGAAAAATGCTCCTCATCAAAATCTTAAACATTTGAATAAATTCCAAGGAAGAAGGGGAAGATTTAATATCCTTCTGTCGTCGGAAATAAATCAAATTTAAATATCTTTGCGCTTTAATGTTCCCCAAAAGTAAAGAAATAATGATTAAATTTCAGGATCAACTGAAAATTCCTTAAAACAAAGTAAATTCGTTATCGCAGCATCCGCTTTGCAGCATTCTTAAGGGATTTTCAGGGTAATTTTAATACCCGGTATTAAGCTCCAAGGTAATGATTTGGCACTTGTTACTTCTAAGTAAGCTGTATCAACATATGTAAAACTGTCTGGAGGCACGAAGTAATTTAAGGAAGGTTAATGCTATTTTAAACACGTCAGTATAATTTTCATTAACGTTATTATACATAGATTATGTGAAGTTGCTTTGCATAATCAATAGTATGGAAAAGATTTGATTCAAACAGCATGCAAAAATTATTTTATTCATGTTATTATAAATCAATAAGCATTATATTTGCAGCATGTTATAATACTTTTTAATTAAATCGAAAATTTAAACATCTACAAATTCCTAAACCCAAAAATGATTTTTAGGATGTATAAAATATGTGATGCTAAAAGTTATTAGGGGGTCTAATTGCCAATTGACTAGCGCTCGTTGAAAAATTTTCGAGTTCCAGTCCCGGCTTTGCCATGGATGTTGGTAGTGGTTCGGAATCCACTTTAAACTGTAGGTCTAATTTGACAGTAGAGGATTTGGCGAAGGACTGATAACCCTACTTCGCGAAAAGAAAACATCTCATGTTTCGGAATCTTCCAGTAGGTAGATGGCCTTCGTCCACTATGAGGCTGTTGTGCCATTGAAGATTTGGCTTGTCACTGGACGGTCCCGGTCTAATTATCCTGATTAATTAATTAATTAGGATAATTAGACCGGGACCTACAGTTTATCGTGAATTTCGAACCACTAACAAACATCCATGCCACCTCCAGAATTCGAACCTGAAGCCTGGGATACCAAAAGCCATAGCGCTAGCCACTGGCCTCCAAGCCGCACGTCATTGAAGCAGAAGAATAATGATTATAATATAAAGCAATATCCTTAATTAAACATTACATACGATTTTAACTGCTTTAAAATTGAAATTTAACTGATAATATCAAGCCGGTTGTTGATCAATCCCTTTAACAATGAATATATTGGAGTCACAAATGGATATTTTTTTTATCAATATGAAGAATATCTATAAAATACGACATACAAATTTTGAATTTTTAACTTGCTGTAGGGACAAACAAGGTCATGCCTGTCTCGTGGTAACTCGCTCAGTTCGAAACCGTATGTTAAAAGTGCTTTATTGACTGATTCTGGAAGCCAAAAATTTTAATAGTGATTGGGGACAATGTTTACAAGCATCTTTCTCCAACATTCAAACTCCTAGTGGAAGTTTTCTCATACGACACGTAAATGTGGGTCAGTTGCCCTTAAAAACTCCTCTCTAAAGGTAATACTCTACTATCTCCACTAATAAGTGAGCTGTCAGGAGCATGTAAATGTATAAAAAATGTACCACAAGTGGGACAAGTAAATGTATAACAAAATGTACCGCAAAGAAAAAAATTTCCACGTGTATCACAAAACATGAACAGATTTAAAACATAAAACATGTAATATACGACAAAAAACAGGCATTCATTATACTATTTGTTCAATAAGTTTTATACCTTCAAGGATAAAAAACTAACAGAATGCTGTCTTTTCTTTTTCTTTTGTGCATTTCTCTAATCATTATACTGTTACTATAAGATACTTATTTCCTATCTATCCAATTATCGATCAATCGATTCTCCTACCTATTGAAAATTTCTTACATTATTAGGAAACAGTATTTCGAGTAAAAATAATTGCAAAGATTAGTCAATATTTTCAGTATTATAATAATTACGAATATCAGTCAGTATTACGATAATTACAATAATTACAAACATCTGTCAGTATTACAATAAATATGAACAACAGTCAAGTTAAAACTTTAAATATATCTGAAAATTTCGAAATTTTTTGATATATTTAAAGATTTAACTTGACTGATGTTTGTAATTATTGCAATGTAAGATTTAAAGGCCCTACCTATCCCAAAACTTGGTGCAACTTTCTTCAAAAAAAAATCACAAAAACACTATATACACGGAATTCGTTCCATTTATGATAATTATAAAAGAATTAGTATGTCTGAATCGTATGAAATCTTTTCATTCGTAATTTGCAATTTATGCTCAACAGCTCAATACGTGGATCTATTTTTGTTTATATTTGCTGTTTTTCTAATTGTTGAGGTTTCTTTGAATACAAATGAAGAATATTTTATCAGACAAAAATGATTTTTTTAACATATATTCTATTCTGAAGACAACAAAATGAAATAAATAAATAGTAATTTTTTTTTTTTATTAAATTTACAAAAACATTTACTACACAGTTATTGCACAAAAAATTAACAAGAAATTATATATTATTTCTACATTTATTACAGCATTACAATGTAAGTGTTCTGATTAACAAACAAAAATGTTAATGACATTAATTTAAATGTAATGTCATATAAGTAACAATGTAATTTTAGATGGCTTTTTTTTAAATACTATCTTGCATCTAGATGTAATTAGTATAACATACTGAACAGATTTCATCTTGTCCGATGTATTAAGGTTTTTCTTTTATTACGATGCCTTATCAACAATCTATATTTTTAATGAATTTGACTAATCTTGTTTACTATAATTCTCCATTACAGTTCTTAAAATATTTTGTCAACGACTATTATAGGAGACCTTTTTTTCTCAGCATACAGTATTCTCCATTTATTTTAATTTCCTAGAATGTAATAGAACCCATCATATAACTAGTATATCTCTATCATATAATCATGATATATGATATGTGAGATCTTTTGATCATGACATAGTGCTGAATATAATGCAGTTTTGATTAATATATGGTATGAGGGAGGGTTCTTGACATCATGGCATGCCACCATTAGCAAGCACTCAAAAGTGGTTGCCAATTTCTGTTGAGTTCTATATATACTGCATCGATAGATATTGTTGCAGGGAGTGTTTGATCAGAATATATTGTTATTATAAAATAGTCATAACTCCTAAAAATGTATAAGGAATAATGCTCAATTTTAAAACTTTTCTTTATTATAATAATTTATTGACCTCATAAATAAATTTTAACTTTCACATTACATACATTCATAAGTAATTTGAGTGGGTAGAAATTTATATTGTGCAAAGAAATCTTGTAAATTGTAAATGAAGCTTATAAACTCTCCAATAAGACAAGAAAGAATTGAGTATTTTATGTCCTTTTATCAAGTTTCGAGAACTGATTTTAAGCTGATGGTAATTTTGCTGAGTACTTTATAAAAAAATTTTCTTTATGAGAAATAAATACGAAAGAAATTATTTCTAAGACATTTCTGATCATTTACATATCAATCTCAAAGATGGTAAAATAGTTATTAAAAGCAATTATTCAATTAAAACATGTTGTTTTCCAATTCTGGGCATTTTGACCATCAATACTTATTCACTACAGTAGCGGAAATGTAGTTGATTTAGTAGAAAGTAAATCTAAGTGCAAAACGGGAGATAGAAAGTTTATTGCACTGTACCCATATTATTCGACTATCACTCTAATTTCAAATAAACTCATCTAAGGGTGACATGTGGAGTTTTCTCTTATGATCCAATTACCAACACTCATTTATGACACCATACGATAATTCACAACTAAGATAATTTTTTTAAAGTTTTTTTAAAGAAATATATTTATTGATGATCTGTTTTATGGTGAATAAATATTAATGCATTGTGCAAAATTAGTTGGGTCAGAAATTCAGAATTCGACATTTTCAAATCTTTAAGTAATTAGACCAGTATAATAACAAAAAATTTAATTTAATGCCAATTTAAAGTTTCATCAAGCAAAGCATTTAAAAATAATCAAAATATAAAACAAATTTATTTTAAATTGAAGCAAAAACGAAAATAAATGTATCAAATCCGTATATATATAAATAAATCATAAGGTCATGGATTAATATGACCTCTTAAACACATCTTTTGATGGAATCGCCTTTAAAAAATATGTTCTATATATTAGATGATGTTTACGAATAAAACAGTTCGTGATAGAACAAATAAAATTAAAAATAATCAAATATTTTTTAAAAATGCCTTTTTGGTTTTAAATATTCTTGTTTATATCTGAATCCGATAGACAGCTATTATTACATCTACTTCAACTAAAAGTGGTGTACAAAACAATTTTCGTACTATGAAGAAATTTTTATCCATTTTTTTTATTTTTATTTGAAATCCCGAATGGTGTAGGAAACAAAATTTAAACACTTTAAGAAGGGACCGTATTCGGTATGTAAAGATAAAGGTACAGGATGTAGTTTTATCTTGGAAGATATTTTCCATTCTTACAGGTAGTAAAAATTGCCATGAGAGATGAATACACACTTCACTTTAGTTTGTTAATTATTGATCATAGTTCTTATTTTTCTTCAGCACCATCTGGGGATTTCTCACATGTATTGAAACTCTTTGGACGTATAGATATTCTTAAAGACAAATTAGTTTTCATTTCAGAAAAAGTATACTTTTAGTGTGTTAAAGAGATAAACTATATTTTCCAGGTATGATTCTTTAAATTGTTAGGATTACAACGTTTTACTTTTGGAATTGAATTATATTTTAAAAATGTTTCTTCATTTTTTTTAGAAACAAATTTTAATTATTTCATTAAATTTTTTCCGTTTACATTGTATAAATAAATACCTAGATTTTATTTACACACTTTAATTTCTGTGATTATAAAATCTATTTTTATTTAGTACCATAAATGAGGATTTTATATTAAAAACATGTTTCAAAAAATTAAAGACATATCCGGTCCTAACTTGTACTCAAGCTGGTAAAATTAATCAAAATATAAAAAAATTACTGAAATTGAAATATAAAAAAAACAAATTTATCAAATCCGAATATATAAATAAATAACAGCTATCAATCATACTGTCATTAGTTAACACTACATTTAGACACATCATTTGGTGGAATATAATTTTAAAAATATGTTGTATGTATTGGATGACGTTTATGGATAAAAAAGTTCGTGAAAGATCAAATAAAATTAAAAATAATCAAATACTTTCAAAATATATTTTCGTTTTAAAATTATTATGTCTATCAGAATCCAATAGACAGCTATTATTTCATCTACTTCAACTAAAAGCTGTGTACAAAACAGTTTTCTTACTATGAAGGAATTTTTAAGCATTTTTTAAAATTTTTATTTTTTAATGGCAGCGTGAAGGATTACATTAAAATCGTCTGCAGTTGACAGTCCCATCTAGCTTACCTTCTATCAATATTAAAAACCTCGTGTTTTATGCGTAGCAGATGAAATCACAAAAGCTATAACCGCCTCAAGTTCTAAAACGTAAGCGATGGGAAAGAGTAAACAAGACTTTAAAAGGCTATTTTTCCTTTGCTGTTTTTTTCTTTTTCCCCCTCCTCCCAGAAAGGCTGGATAATCCCTGAAATCCTGAATGGTGTAGGAAGCAAAATTTAAACACTTTAAGAAGGGACCGTATTCTGTATGTAAAGATAAAGGTTCAGGATGTAGTTTTAACTTGGGAAATATTTTTCATTTTACAAGTAGTGCAAATTGCCGTGAAAGATGAATACACACTTCACTTTAGTTTGTTAATTATTGATCATAGTTCTTATTTTTCTTCAGCACCGTCTGGGGTTTCTCACATGTATTGAAACTCTTTGAATGTATAAATATCCTTAAGATAAATTAGTTTTCATTAAAAAAAAGTATGCTTTCAGTATGTTACACAGATAAAATATATTTTCCAGATATGTGTCTTTAGAATGTTTTGATTATAGCGTTTTACTTTTGGAATTGAAATGAAACTTAAAAAAATTGATTTATATTTTTAAGAAATAAGTCGTTTTAATTATTTAATTGAATTTTTAGTTTACATTGTAAAAATAAATACCTAGAATTTAGTTACACACTTTAATTGCTGAGATTAGAGAATCTATTCTTGTTTAGTACCATAAATGAGAATTTTATATTAAAAACTTTTTGTAAAATTTATTATAGATTATCATATTTTCAAGAGTTCTAGGAAAACTCTATGAATTTTCATAATCTGTAATTTAGATTTTAGAAAAATACTGTAATCGACTCTTAAAAATCAATTTTTATAAGACAATTCTAAAAAAATGAATAGTACTCGAATGGAAACATTGTACAATTTTGTTTTCAAAATTATCGAATTAAAACTTTTATATAGTTACATTATTTTTTTTGCATAATATTTAAAGTAATGCTTACAAAATTTTAAAACCTTTAAAATTTTAAAAAATGTAGGGTTATGCATTGTATTGGTGCTGTTCTAAAAAATTAAAAGAAATTAGCAAAATTTAATAATCGTTTATTTAAACAAAATATTTACAACACCTAAGCAGATAGTAATGTTTCTTATATTGTTATTAATAATTATTATATAAATATAGTTCGTAATAAAAAGATTTTTTTTTTAATTTGCTATTTTTTAACTTTATTGAGTTAAAAATAATTTAACTCTTTTAATCAAAATGTAAGACAACTTTGACACTGACAGAATCAATAAAAAATTCTGCTCATAATTTTGCTACAGAAATATGTACATACATTTCTATAAATGTATATGAGCAATTATAATTTGATGTTTTCTGAATTAAATATTTATATATTCTGGAATAAGAGCTTGAAATAATGAGTAATCATATAATATAATCAGATTAATGTTTACATCAACGAATAAAAAAAATATATTTTAGTTTTGAAAATAAATATTTACAAGTGAAAGCTCCACAAATTTTTTTCTTGGCATTATTTTCCATTTCTTAAACATCTTTTATAAAATAATATTCTATTGTTTTAAGTGACCAATACATATGTCTAAAATATATTTTTTATGCAAAAAAAAATTTGCTTAATTTTTATTCCATTATATTATTTTTTATTGCATTTTCATCTAAATTATTTGCATAATATTTGTAAACAACAAAGAAATATATATGTATTTCGTATTTACAGTTTAATGTTGCTATTAATGCATATACAATATAAAAATACAAATATGTCATTTTAAGAAGTAAATGTCCGAGACAAAAATGCAGTTATTATGTTAGAAACAGTTTATTCTTCACTATTTGCATCATGGTATATGGCCGATCTAGGATTTCAAAATTTCAGTTCTGTGTTATTAAGTCACTTTTGCATTTTCCCTAAAGACAGAAAATACTTTACGTGCCAAGTTAAATCCAATTGGACACAAATCTCAGAGTGCTTCGAACTCTGACAACACATTCACTGGGAGAGTTTAGAAATTCAAATAGAATCATGCTTAACGTTCGAAAGTGTTAAACAGCAATGCCAGCACGAAAATCCGCATCTGTAATTCTAGTTTCAATTTCTTAGTTTTAAGAAAACGAAATCTTTTAATGGAAGTATACTAGATTTAAAGCAATGGATTTGGCTCTAGAAAGATATTGTTTCACTTCTTTCTCGTGGATTTTGCTGTTTTTTAACTGTAAACATTGAAGATTTTTTTTCTTCCAGGGTGCTGATAATTGTAAATCGTATGTCTGGTGCATATGTCTTAATGGAAAATAGATTACAATTTATAGTTAGAAATTATGATATATATCATACTTTTTATGGTAAGATTATGTGTTTTAGCATAAATTTATAGAATTCTTTGTATTTATCTTTTTTTGTAGCATAAAGATGGATTTATTACCCAATATTTACACAACAAAAAGAATAAAAATTCAGACTTATATTTCTGTAACTATTATTAATGGACTCCAAGAAAGCATTTATTCTGATAAATGTTTGGTGGAATATTTACTTGGATACTTTATAGTTGAAAAATAATGATATTAAAGGGAAAGGAAAGAAATTTGAAGAGGTTTTTTGAATGGGAAGAAACAACAAAATAAATCAAAGAAAATGGAGTCTACTTAATAATTCGAATTATAGAAAATATTCATCCTTCTTCTATAATTTTATAATTTTTATCTTTACAACTAACCTGATACCAGTAAATAGTATTTACAGAGCACTTTTAAGTGGCTCCAATTATTTTATGATCATAATCATTCTTACCCTCTATCACAGTTCAACTTTAAATATCTCTCCCATCATTAGAGCGGCCTGATGGCCATTTGGCTGGCCCTCTGACCTTTGGTACAGCAAGGTTCAGGTTCGAATCCTGGCGGTGGCATGGCTGTTTGCATATTTATGCAACAAAATTTTAACATAATTATTATTCCATTTCTGATTTTATTATTTTCATCTAAATAATTTACATAATATTTGTAAACAACAACGAAATATATGTGTATTTCAAGATATACAGTTTAAAATTGCTATTAATGCATATATGATAGAAGAATACAAATATATCATTTTAAGAATTAAATCTATACGTCGAGACGAAAATGCAGTTATTATGTTAGAAACAGTTTATCTTTACTATTTGTATCAGGATAAATGGCTGATCTAGGATTTCAGAATTTCAGTTCTGTGTTATTAAGTCACTTTTTGCATTTTCCCTAAAGACAGAAAATACTTTACGTGCCAAGTTAAATCCAATTGGACACAAATCTCAGAGTGCTTCGAACCTGACAACACATACACTGAGAGTTTAGAAATTCAAATAGAATCATTCTTAACGTTCGAAAGTGTTAAACAGCAATGCCAGCACGAAAATCCGCATCTGTAATTCTAGTTTCCATTTCTCAGTTTTAAGAAAACGAAATCTTTTATGGGAAGTATACTTTTAAAGCGAGATTTAAAAGCAATGGATTTGGATCAAAAAGATAATGTTTCACTTCTTTCTCGTGGATTTTCCTGTTTTTTAAATGTAAACATTGAAGATTTTTTTTTTTTCTTCCAGGTGCTGATAATTGTAAATCGTATGTCTGGGCATATATGTCTTAATGGAAAATAGATTACAATTTATAGTTAGAAATTCGTGAGACATATCAGAAGTTTTATGGTAAGATTATGTTTTTTTAGCATAAATTTATAGAATTCTTTGTATTTATCTTTTTTTTTGTAAAAAGATGGATATGTTACTCAATATTTACACAACAAAAAGAATAAAAGTTCAGTCTTATATTTGTATAACTATTATTAGTGGAATCCAAGAATACATTTATTCTGACATATGTTTGGTGGAATATTTACTTGGATACATAAAAATAAGATATTAAATGCAAAGGCAAGGAATTTGAAGGAGTTCTTTGAACAGGAAGAAGCAAGAAAAGAAATGAAAGGAAACTGGATTATACTTAACAATTCGAAGTATAGAAAATACTCATGCAATTTTCATAATTTTAATCTTTATTTATAGAGCCAATCTGATAATAGTAAATAGTGTTTACAGACCACATTTACGTGTAAAATTTTAAGTGGCTCCAATTATTTTCTGATCAGAATCACTCTTAACCTCTATCTCTGAAAAAGCCATAATTCAACTTTAATTGTCTCTCTCATCTACTGAGCTATCTAATGGCTAATAGCTCCGGCTTAGGTACCGCGGACTTTAGGCTTAGGTCCTGGAGGTGGCATGGCCGTTTGTTAGTGTTTCGGAATCCCCGTTAAAGTGTATGTCCCTGTCTAATTAACCGAAAGTGTGCACAAAATGATCGCAAAGCGATAAACCAAACCAAACTCATCATCTGAATCTTTTTTTAAGTTTCTAATAAAAATGTATTCTTTTAACTGGCGTGAGATAAATATGTGTACTTTCTTTAATTGGTCTTACCATTAAATAATATTGATAATAATCTCCCTAGTGTTAAGCCTTACATTTACAACGATATAAAATTTACAACGATATAAAATTTACAACGATATAAAATTTACAACGAAACAATTTACAACATTTACAACGAAAAAAAGTTTTTAGTTTTTAAATATTATTTTCATTCAAGAAAATTTATTTTTAGCAGTTATTTTCAGTTTTAAATTGAAAAAATTCTTTAATTATATCATGATTATTAAGGCTAGTTAGTGGGTTGCGTTGCTAAAATTAGCTTCTTTTTTTTTTTTCCTGTAAAGTTCTGAAAAATATTTATCAATAACAATTTGATTCTTAAAGTAATTTTTTCATTATTTCAATTATCATTACTTTTTCCTGACTACTGTGTCCAAAAAGTAAGACCAATTTCCAAATTAAAATTCCCTGGGCTTATATAATTTCAATTTTTCTTTAGGCTGCTGGCATTCTCCTTAGCATCTGTGTGAAAATTGACGTCAAAATATTCATTAGTGTTTGAGTTACGCTTGGCTTTGTGAAACGCTAAATCTGATTCCGCCGATTTTTGAAATGTCTGAATTAATTGAGCAAAGAACTTGCTTTAAATTTTTGTTGCGGAAACTTATAGAATGTAGCAGAAAGCATTCGGTGAGCAAACCGTATATCGGAAAGAACTGTTTGCAATTGATATAAATAGTTCACAGAAGGCAGAGAACGCATTGAAGACGAAGAGCCCTCTGGTCGACCATCAACCTCAACCAACGAAGCTCACGTCACAAAAAACTAAAAATTTGATGCTTGCAAACCGTCGATTTACAATCAGAGACCTTGCTGTTGATGTTGGAATTTCAAAAGGATCGGTCAATTCCATTTTAGGTCTCAAATGCGTCAAATCTCAATTGGTACTGAAAACACTGAATGCGCCAGTTCACACTGTATTGATTCGTCGTGACTTTTTCGCCAAAAATTAAACCCATATCTTTCCACAACCAACGTATCCACCCCGTGCGAATTCTGGCTATTCCTAAGCTCAAAAGATCACCCGGGGACACCGTTTTGAGTCGATTGAAGCGATTCAACGTGAATCGCAGCGCGCATTGAAGGCCATCCTGCCGATGACTGTTTAGCATTCATTGAGGATTGAAAAAAAGTTGGCATAAGTGCATTGTGTCCGTATAGTTATTACTTGAAAGGCGATGAAATAAATTTAGAATAATTAATAAAGAATTTTTTGAAAAAAAATAATTGATCTAACTTTTGGGCACAGTAGTATAAACAAGTTTACAACTAAATGGTTTTAAGCCTAAGACTTTACTATTTTTTTTTAAAACTAAATTATTAATCAATTAGAGCTCCAGCTTCTAATCTTCTGTAAAAAGCTCACAGTTGTGAATGAATGAAGAAAATATTTTGATATCTTTATATACTAAATACTGTGGATCTAATCTAGTTTAATTAAACCCATTCTCATGGCTGCAACAAAATTTATTTTTGAAAAGAGAGAGAAAAATAAAATAAAATCTGTGATAAAGCAAAGAAAGAATGAACAAAGGGAACAAAATGATACTACACTTGCACAAGAAATAAAAGTTTATAGTTCCAAAAGCTGTCACTGCTATAACAACGACTTGAGCTTTTTCAACATTTCAAAAGATTTATAAGCTCGGGATGCTTATAAATATTTTGATACTTAGCGAGAGAAATTTTTCTTGAAAAGAAAAAAAAAAAGAAAGACGTCCATTTCTTTTCTTTCTTGTACGCCCTAATACACAAAGACTGGTTTTCAGAAAATAGATGCAAAAATAGTCTCACATGAAAGATTACCCTCTTCTGAAGCGACTGCTCCTAACCCTTCACTTGAGGGTAAATGATGTGAAAGAAATTTAAGTTATTTTAAGATGAGTGGCTAAAAAATATATGTTGATGCATTCGTTGCCTCGCAGTAAAAGTATGCACTTACAGAACCTAAAAATACAATATCATGAGGACAATCCTTCAAACCAAAAAGGGCATTTGAAGCTTAACTTAAAAATTCACTGACTAAAATTAGAAATATAACATGGTCTTTGTCTCTTCTTGCATATTGTCAAATGTCTATGTTATCCCCTTGTTATTGGCACATATTATATATAACATTTTTGAATAAAATTATTTTAATTAAAATAAATTTTCACAAACTTAATGGTATGTGAAAAAATGTGAAATTTGAAGAAACTGAGGGTAAATGATGTTTAAAAAAATTTCAGTTATTTTAAGATGAGTGGCTAAAAATATATCGTTTTAAATCCAATGATAGCTATTATTATATCTACTTCAACTGAAAGCTGTGTACAAAACAGTTTTCTTACTATGAAGGAATTTTTATCCTTTCTTTTTTATTTTCTTAATGACAGCGTAAACGATTACATTAAAATCGTCTGCAGTTGAGAGTCCTATCTAGCACTTTCCATCAATATTAAACACCCGGTGTTTTATGCATAGCAGATGAAATCACTATGATAACATAAGAAAATTCCAAATGTCATGAAATTTTTTTGATTTGCGGAATTCTCTACGTTAAAAATGCAAAGGATAAGTATATTTTAAAAAATATATTTTTTTAGGCGTAGACGTAACTTGCCATTTCTCCCCAACAATTTCTCCCCAACAATTTAAGTTCTCGAAAATTATTGTATGTATTACAAAATTATTTTAAAACCTGGAAGAAATAAACAATAAACTTTTCTAATTAACATTTAACAATACAAGTTTGTAAATTTCGATGTGAGGACGAACCTTGTAATTCTTAAATATTCAAGCCATACTTCAGCTGCATGCTTTATCGGGAAGCATCTAAGAGGTACTGAAATACAAAGTGCATATTCTTCAGGATTTAATACTTTGGGGTTTGCTTATATGAGGTTATATGAATGATTATGCCATCAAACGTCTTGCAGTGATCTCCAGGAATTGAAACTCTATTACTCAAATATTTGTCTCGCATGGCATGAAATACCGATAATCTCAATACGTGGCATGAAGTAGCTATACTCCTATTCATGGCATGAAATAATGATAAATTATTCATGTCCTTAATATAAAGATATTCTATACATGACGAAAAACTAAGGCACACGTAATTATGAGTAAATAAAAGATCTCACATTATTTTTTAAATTTTTGTTATTACGTTGCAGCAAATAAATAAATAACAATACTCTATTTCTTGTAAACCCTTTTTGTCTTTCTTCATGTTCTTTCTTATAAAAACTTCTTGACTTAAATTTCTTGTCTTTGTGTATAATTTTGTTACATGGTCAGTGATTTCGGATATCCTGTATATTTGGAAATTATTTTCTATCTAGACTTTTTTTTTTTTCTTTTGCGGACTGAATTGTTATTAATATAAAATTAATTTAATATAATCAAAATGTTAACCAATTTTTTTTCTTTTTTGAGAAAATAATTTTAGATATTGAAAAAGGATAAACATTATACTGTAATTGGGTAACATGATGAAAAACGAATAATTATTTGTTGGAAAATTCCATGCTTCAGAAAAAGAATTTCCAAAACTGGTTCCTATCTTTGCCCTTTTGATGCTAGTAACAACATGCTGGTAAGATGCTTCATAGTTGTTGATCTTTCACTTGGAGACATTTAAATTTTTTCTCATGTATAAAATAAATATCAATATCTTTCACATACCTGATGAAAGTTTCCTGGGTTTCCTCACATACTACACGTAATTATGGAGTAATCAAACCTAAAATTTATCTCGGAAAAGTGACCTTCCGTCAATAGGGATATCACGGGGTTCTTGCAAAAAAATATTTTAAAAAATTCTAGAAAGCATAGAGAAAAAATCACGCAGCATAGAACCAGCGCTAACATATAACATTAGCATCAGTACTAACATATAACATCAGCCTCAAACGCTAACATATAATATCAGCATCAGCGCTAACATATAACATCAGCATCAACTCTAACATATAACCAGTTTTTTTCTGCTTATAATTTTATAAAAAATATAAGCTCTCATGCATTTCAATGTCCCTGAATAAGCTATGATTGCAAGGGCATTGATGATTGCCGCCATTACAAAAAAAAATGTATTCATAATAAAAATTAAAGAAAATATTTTGTAAGCTTTATTGATTCAGACGGAATTTTTTTCTTTCATTTTATTTTTATCAATGAAAATAAAAACAATTACATGCATTTTTTTATAAGTCAATACTTCGTGAGATACTTTAAAATTGAAAAGCAACTGTGTCTTTTTTGTCATTACGATTTAAAAAGTCCGGTGCTAAACTTAATTATATATAAGAATTGATACTGCGGTTTTTTTTTTTTCATTGCTGCTTTGTTTTTAAAGAAGATCATTAGTAAATTCGAATAAACAAAGGTTATAATCGAGCTAATTAATTAGCGGTAACAGAACTTCTTTTGTACGTACGTGGAAAAAATCGAAGAAACGTAGGGATTGT
>BPLR01014018.1:0-48328 GCA_021605095.1 Caerostris extrusa
TTTTAGAAATGCTGGTTTAGTTTCTAATTGTCAGCAGTCTATTCAAATCGAGGTAGATAACAAATAATTTAAAAAAATCTTTTAATATTTGTTGCTTCAACTGCTTTTACAACTGCTGCTTCAACCTTCAATTTCAATCTTCAACTGCTGATACAGTATTTTAAAACACTGTATCAGCAGTTGACATTACATAATCTTGAAGAACGCACACTGTCACTGGTTGATTCTGTCTAAGAACAGTTTCGAGAAAGCTTTCCTGGGGAATCTAAGGACTGAATATGTGCCAAGTGAGGGATTCAGGGTGGAATTCGCGTAGCCAAGCCACAAGAATAGAGAAAACAGTTTGGCATCTGGAACCAGTGTGGGACACAGAGACATCAGCAGAGCCATGACAAAGAATGGCAACCAGCATACGACAGACACCAGTGATGATGGCTAAGAGTCTTGGCTCGCTTTGTTTTTCCTCTTGGATTCCAAGTTGCTTGCGTTCTTTTGCCTTTGTTTGTGGCTGAACCCTATAAAAAAGTGATAGTGTGAAAAAGTAAACTTGATGTTTATCAAAGCACATATGTTTAAAATACCATAAATATAATGATACCATAATAATAACCTATTATACGCTACTATACATGGTACCATAAATATAAATATATATATTTCTTACATAAATTTTTAATAAGAAATTGTTCCAAATATTGTTATTACGTCAAAACTAAAATTATGATTTATGTAATGTGAAATATCAAATAAAAAAATTGTAATGTTTGCCAGTTGAGTTTAATAGAATAAGAATTTAATATTCTAAAGTATATAGTTTGGCAAACCTTTAAGATTTCTTAGACGCACTCGAAGATAACATTAATTAACTCAAAGGTTTCAGTTTTAAAATCAATTCAAAAAATGTTTCAATTTTTTAATGAAATATAATAATTTATTTAAAGTTTTCTTCCGTGGAAAGTTTTATATTGGGTATATGAGAAAAAAATATTTACTGCTCATGTAGAAAATATAATTTTTACAAAAGTTTAAGCATTGAATTACACACATGCAGAATGTTTTAGGTATCCGATTCGTAGAACAAAATTATTAAATGCCTTTTACAAAAATTATCTTCTTCTTCTTCATTGGCTCCAACAGTCCCATGGTGGGCCAAGGTTATTCTGGCTACAGGCAGATTCGAAACATTAGATCTTTCTTTTTACGAAGGGTAGGGTTGTCAGTAGCCATATGCTTAATTACGATCCATAATAGACAAGGACCTAAGGCTTAAAAAGTGGATTCGGACCACTATAAATATCACTCTAATGCTCACTGGACTTGAATCTGAAACTTGTGACACCGAGCACTAGTCTATAACAACTATACAACTTACATTTAAATGCATTATCATCAGCAGCAGCAGCAGTAGCGCATAGCCCATGTTGAAGGCCCAGTGGTAGCACGCTGGCGGATTCTAGACATTAGATGTTTTTAATTTACGGTGTAGTTTTGACGGCTATACGCCCAACAGTAATATTAGACCAGGACCTACGGTTTAGAGTGGATAAGAGAAATAAGAATGTAATTGAAAATAATACATTTTCAAACAAGAATTACTACTTAGATGGGATCTAAACCTGCCACTCATTTGTCTGGCCACGCACGCCAAATAATTCCCTCGACATCTTGTTTTTTAAAAATTAAGATTAAAAACAATTTTTTTAATAAAATGCATGAATGACTGGAAAAAAAATATTGAATAAAAATGTCAAGCTGTTATGAATTGTGTTTGTATTGTTCTGAAGTAAATTTTTAATTAAAATTAACTTTAAATAATATATCATAGAACTGAAATGATTTGCTGTTGATGGATTTTCGAATTGAGGAAGGGGGAAGGAGTTCGAAATGATGAAAATATTTGACCAATGGCTTTCGTAATTCCAGAAATAGATATAGCATAAATCTGTAGGTTGGAAAGTCTTTCAGTTAAACTGGAAGGGAGAGGAGGAAGATATTCCTAGATGCCACTTTAGCTGTACCATTTCCATATTTTGATGGTAAACTGTGTGTGTGGTGTGATACTTCACCCCTTTCCATTATGCACCTTTGATAAAGGTTGAGATCTGCTTCATTTCTACTATTCTAATTGAAGATTGACTTCTGGTCAAGTCATCACGTTATTTGAAAGCAATAGCTCATATTACCACCTAATATCTCTTTCAGTAGTATCTCTTTCTGTTTGCCAGATGTAATACCCAGCGTATGGTTGGCGTAGCCCGTGCATTGCATCAACAAAATAAAAGCGATGGAAAAAATAGAGGTGCATCGATGATCAATGATCGATTGATACCTGATTTGCAGCTGTGCCAGAATTGCTTTCAAACGCTTTAAGCGCCACTCTGTCACTACTTATTTATGAGCTTCAGCGGTATCCCATCCCTGAGCACATGCAGGGCTGTGTTTATGTTCTACAGATGAGCTTATTGCTTTTCCACATCTTGGCCACTGTGTTTTTGATTATATCTGTTTAAGTTCAAAGGAATTATATGAATATTTAAAGCCAATTTGTCAGCAAGGTAGACACACTGGACCTACATCAGGGATTACAGTATAAAAAAGTCATTTCATAGGCAGAAGGCATTCTCACCATTATCCACACCATATAACTGCAGAATTTTGTTTCAAAGTTACACTGGTGTTGATTGAACCGTCTGATAACACCATTTTTTGAACACAATTCAGGGGATGTTTTTAACAAGTATCTTTCTCAGTTTAACTAATGCTTCTCTCAGGTACTAAGAAGTAATCTAAGGTTTACTTACAAGAGTGTCGACATGTTACTTTTGATCTGAGAGGAATACCATAAATAAATAGATTATTTTTGGATGATAAATCACCGTCATCCACCCAGCAAAGGAACCATTCTGGAGCTAGGCCATGACCAAGTGTGACAGGCATGGAAGTCACCTCACAAATGACATCCGGCATTTTGTAAAGACACAATAACTTTAGTACTTTACGCATTTGTATGCTTGCCTTCAAAAATCATTAGGAGACAACAGCTGTTATTAATATAAAATGCTTCACCATTTCCCATTTGAAATGGTTCTCTTCAGTACTAGACTTTCCTTTGTAACCTTGAAATTTTAATCAAATAAATGTTGCCTAGACAAATTCTTTGCCTGAATTTCCTTACTCTGAACTAGTTTGTTCTTTGTGTGGGTTTCATTTTTGCTCTAGTTTATCTATAAGCTGAAAATTCTTAGAGTCACCCAGTAAACCTTTCTATGGGATTAATTTTACTGAATAGTTAAATGCTAAATTAATAAATACGAGTATCTTACAATAATAATAATTGTGATAAAAATGAATAAAATTTTTAGTCTTTCATGTTTTCGTTTTTTTAAAATAACTAGCTCTTTTACAGGAAAAATAATTTTAAAAAATGTGAAATTGAGAAAATTGAATTAATCATACTTACTTTTTTTTTTTCATTCAATTTTTTTTTCCCAGCAAATCAAAGCATTTAAGTATTTCATGTATTAAGCCTTCCATAAAAATCAAGGCATTGAAATAAATTCTTAAAATTATTATAAATTCTTAAATTCAAGATAATTAAAGTTAATTTAAAATATGTTTCGTTTTTACTAACGCTAAATAAAATAAACTATTTTGAATATGTCGAATATAAAGAACTATTTATTTGATACAATATTTGTTATTGTAAAACAGCGTTTTCAATTATGGGCTTGAAAGATATTTCTTGATAAATTCTTAATTAAAAAATAGTATCTTTTATTTTCCTTCTTAAGCTTTTATTTACTTCCCATTAAATAAATTTGTTCATTTAAAAATCAATCAATCAATGGACAAGTGGTAATGTATGCTAAGAAGAATTCAAAAGGACGATGGTTTGATTCACACGGATGGTATTTGTAGAGTCATGGATTTGAAATGCGTACGGTGGAGACTGATATCAGAGATCTAAACACATGCATTTTTCTTTTAGAAAATTATAATGAGTAAAAGAGTATTGGGCCAATTGTGCATAATTATGGCAAGGATAAAAATAGAATGACAGTTTGAAATCATTGTGTTTGACAAATCATTTGGACAGGAACCCATTTGTTTACTATCCCATTGATTTCCATAGGATCATCGCTTTGTTTACCTGCGTTTGCACTATAAAGATGGTTAAATAAGGCTCTGTGTATGCTTGTGTAAAGAAATTTATGAAAGGAGGGCCTTATTTTCTTCACAAGGAATGGATGCATTTGAATATAAATGTAGTTTGTTTTAAATGCAATATTATTAAGAATGCGCAATTCATATCTAATTTAATCTGCATCGTACTATGGCCTGTTTATATATGCTTGATAATGTGTCTTCCTTTTATATACATATACATATATATGTATACATATATATATAAAACATAGGAAAACACATCACCAAGGAAACTAAAAGTGAAATGTCACACACACACACACACACACACATATTATTATATATATATAAACACACAAATATATATATAGTAATAGAGATCGTTGGTATTTGGAAACTTTTTGTGGTGCCAATAGGGGGGGATAAGTCGCCAAATGTGATAATCCTAATGCGATTTCTTGTACTGTTTGAAATTCACTTCACTTACAATCGCAACCTGTTACTTGGCGCACTTTGACGAAAAGATTTTTGACGTCAAATCTCAACTGCTCATATTCTGCGATGTTACCAACAAGAGACCTTAAAAATTTCATGAGAATGGTATGTTAAAAGCATCTACATGTTTTCGAAAGATTCTAATTTAAGAGCAGAAATGCAACATCTCTATACTTACCATCTTGGTAGATCCATTGAGAGAGGCCATGTCCGTAATGTTCTCGGCACAGACGAGCGGGTAGGGCTGCAGGTCGAATCGCATTGCCTGGCCTGTGGCGGATTCTTTTGCGTACCACCTGGTAAATCCGCCAGTAGAGGATCAGGATAATTATCAGTGGCACATAGAAAGTTGCACAGGTGGCGAATATTTGGTAACCGATGTCTTGACTCACGAGACATCTAAAGAAAAGTGGTGGTATAGAAAACATTTCAACTTAAATTTATAGTGTATGCACAGAGTGCAATAGAATAATTGCACTCATTATAAAGTTATGCAATAAAAACTAGGGAACACAATGTCTCTATTGTCCGACCAAGTATCACATGGAAAATTCGCAAGTCAAACGAATTCAAACACAGTGGTTTAATAGAGGAAAAAGTTAATTTTGGAGGATTTTTTTAATTGCCATAATAATAAATATATTTTATGATAAGTATTTGGAAGCAATTGTACAATTATGGAAATCATACTGCACATAGTATTACTATATGTTTACTTTCAGATTTAATCACATTGACTGTTTTCGTGAAAAAGTTATGTGAAAGATTATGTATATCAGATGCTTTGTATTAATTTGTTGCAACTACTGTTATTTCTCTGTGCTGTTTTTCAAGCTGCTGTTATTTCAATACTACATTACTGCAATACTACTTAGATTTAATCGTCTAGTACACTACGAGAAGCCTTCATTTCAAAAACTTCATTTAAAATAAAAGTTGATTTTTCGTGCGATTTCAACGTTTGTTTTTAAAATTTACATGAAATATGTATTGCTAAGCGATCTGATTTACAAACATCACATGCAATATACGTGTCGATACAATGTCACATGCAAATGTATTTGATTTTGAACAGCTCATAGCTCTTAAGCTGAATATATCTGGAGCGTTGCTAAGAATACCGATTTAACAATATCAAGTTACATGTTTTGTATTTCCTTTTTGGATTATTTATGGCTCTCCAGTTATATATATATCTGATGTGTTGACCAATATCAAGTCACATGTTCTATATTTCATTTTGAATTGTTCAAAGTCTCCAGCAGTATATCTGGTGCTCTGATAAGGATTCCGATTTACCATCATCAAGTTGCATGTTCTGTATTTCATTTTGGATTGTTTATGGCTCTCCTGTTATATATATCTGGTGTGTTGACCAATATCAAGTCAAATGTTCTATATTTCATTTTGAATTGTTCAAAGTCTCCAGCAGTATATATCTGGCGCGTTGGTAAGGATTCCGATTTACCATTATCAAGTTGCATGTTCTGTATTTCATTTTGATTGCTTATGGCTCTCCAGTTATATATATCTGGTGTGTTGACCAATATCAAGTGGCATGTTCTATATTTCATTTTGAATTGTTCAAAGTCTCCAGCAGTATATATCTGGTGCTCTGATAAGGGATTCCGATTTACCAATATCAAGTTGCATGTTCTGTATTTCATTTTGATTGTTTATGACTCTCCAGTTTATATATCTGGTGTGTTGACCAATATCAAGCCACATGTTCTATATTTCATTTTGAATTGTTCAAAAAGTCTCCAGCAGTATATATCTGGTGCGCTGGTAAGGATTCCGATTTACCAATATCAAGTTGCATGTTCTGCATTTCATTTTGGATTGTTTATGGCTCTCCAGTTATATATATCTGGTGTGTTGACCAATATCAAGTCAAATGTTCTATATTTCATTTTGAATTGTTCAAAGTCTCCAGCAGTATATATCTGGCGCGTTGGTAAGGATTCCGATTTACCATTATCAAGTTGCATGTTCTGTATTTCATTTTGATTGCTTATGGCTCTCCAGTTATATATATCTGGTGTGTTGACCAATATCAAGTGGCATGTTCTCTATATTTCATTTTGAATTGTTCAAAGTCTCCAGCAGTATATATCTGGTGCTCTGATAAGGATTCCGATTTACCATCATCAAGTTGCATGTTCTGCATTTCATTTTGATTGTTTATGGCTCTCCAGTTATATATATCTGGTGTGTTGACCAATATCAAGTCACATGTTCTATATTTCATTTTGAATTGTTCAAAGTCTCCAGTTGTATATATCTGGCGCGTTGCTATGAGTTACGATTTATCAACATTAAGTCACTTTTTAATATATATTTCATTTTGAATAAGTTCATGGTTCTCCAGTTGATTATCATTGGTGCGTGACACATATATTTCTTTTGAAATTAATTCTAATTGAATTCGATTGGAAACAGAATTTAATTGAAAAAATATATAAAAAATTAATAACAGGAACAAGATTAAATGTAATCTTGTTCCCTAAAAAGTGTGAAACTATAAAATAAAGTGTAGTAGGTCGTCATAAGTTAACGTCCGAAGAAACTGTAAGAACAAAACTAGAATCAATTTGAAAAAGATTAAACAGGCCACAATCATTTCCCGGGTTCATGTACTCTTTATTGTCAGAAAATAAATTAATAAATGAAATTTTTAAAAATGCTATTCACAAATGATAATTAAAATTTGCCGTTCCTGATTTTAGTTTTTCTTTTTTAATAAACTTTTGTAGTGGCACTGTAAGTTATTTAAAAATAAAAATTAATAACAAATATCACAATAAAAACATTTCTAATATACATTCAATTGACTTCTAGTAGAATGTAGATTACTATCTCCTTTTAAAGTTATTGAAATATAGTGTAAAAAATTGAACAGTTGTTTTCCAAAGATTATTTTTTTAAAGTGGAGACAGAAATCTTTAATTACAAAAGCAGACAAAGATTGCTGCCGGCTATGGCGCCAAATAAGAAGACTTAGAAGGGAAGAAAAATGATTTCCTCTATCTTATGAAGTGCAGAATTTAAAAATACCTTTTTTTTTTAATGAGCTCTCAAAAGTATGATTCAAAAGTCACTGAACTTAGTTTTACATTATCTCGATGCAAATAACTCTTTTAGTCATTAGCCATTCATTATCTTAAAGTTTTCATTGCCTTAAAAAGTTTTATGCACAATATGATAATGAGTATTGAAGTAATTTAGAAGAAAATGATGTGAATGAATGAGGAAATAATAATTTTGAAAGTAGTAGAAAATTTTTTACCATCTCAAGACTCTTTTATTATTTTGTCATGAAGCATTTTTTGTTTGAAATATCTTATCTTAAGTTAAAATTTACTCAAAAACTGTATAAATTCAATCTTAGCTTTTAGAGTAAAAATTCGAAAATTAAAAAAAAAAAAATGCGTTTTATAATTTTATTTATAAAAGCATTTCGAGTTTTATAAAATAACATGTAGGGATAAATGGATTTATTATTCAGGCAGTTTTAAATTATTTACATTTAAATTTGATTAAAAAGAAATTATGTTAAATATATATATATATACCTTAATTTATTCATAGAAATATTCATGCATCTTATTAATGAACATCTTAAAATGAACACAAAATTCTACTTTTAGAAAAATTATGATAAACGTAACAGAATATCAAATTTAATGTTTTCTCTTTTTTTAATTTATTTCTTTTATATATAACATAAAAGTTAACAAAACAATATATTTTTCTTTTTTTACAGCTTAAATTGTTGGTTTAGAAAAGTTTTTACAACAAAATTTGCTTTTTATGTTATAAATATTTGCTAACTGCTTTAAAATATCGTTACTAATTCCTAATTAGAAAAAAATCCACCGATTTTTTTTTTATGTTTATTCATAGTTCCTTTTTATAATTTATTCATAGTTCCTTTTTATAATTTATTCATAGTTCCTTTTTATAATTTATTCATAGTTTTTTCTATAATTTATTCATATTTATTCATAGTTCCTTTTCTATAATTTATTCATAGTTACTTTTTTATAGATTATTCATAGTTATTCATTGTTTTACTTTCAATAAAAGAAACAGAATTAATAACAAAAAAAATGCTATTTATAGAAGGTCTTGGAAAGTTTATTTAAAACTTATAGGAAATGTAGAGTACATATAGACGACTCGAAATCATATAACAATACTACGTCTTGAATTGTTTCCTTAAACGATAGATAACTTTGCATTTACGCGAGAGTTCCAATTGTTTTAGTATTTCATATATTGGCACAGCAATAGTACAATGGATAATATACGAATGTGGAATTAGCCGATTATAGATTACAGTGTTTCATACATACAGCAGTAGTAGAATGTAGAATACGAGCATGGAATTTAGTAGAATACGAGTATGGAATTTAACCGATTTTGAACTAGGATACAGGTAACAAGCAGCCCATGGCTTGTACAAGCAAAATATTTGGTAATACGTACTTCCAATCAAATAATTTTGATGTCCGCAATGTTCTAATCACTTCAAATTTGGCTAACTGTGGTGGTCCTCTGAATTGGCTACTTAATCACCAGATCTAGCATGTCTTGATTACTTCTTTTCAAAACCCTGGTGTACGATCCCACATTAACAGAGTCGAAGAATTGACTATATGCATTTCAGCGGTTCTCAGGAATGTCCGAGACACGTTTAGAATCTTCTAGAATATTCGGAATTCCATGCGTCAGGAATAAGAAGTTCGTATCTTAGCTCAAGTAGGACAATTCGAACCTCCTTTTGTTATTATTTTGAGGAACACTGATTAATAAAGCTACATGTTTAATTAAATGTCTATTTCTGGTGCTTTCCATGTCAGGAAAGCATTTCTGACCTTGTACTGCTATGTATTCCATAAGTGTAAAAGTGTATTCTACACTTTTTAGAAGTTTTTAAACCTGAGACATCCTATAAATCTGAAAAGTTAAACATTAAATTAAATATGCATCCTTACTTTTTCTCTTTCTGAACTCTCTCCAAAATTCCTCGTCCTTCCATCCAAAAATTGGCGCAAAGGACACCAGAAACGAGACACTCCATACGGTTCCAATCATGAATCCAACTCTTCGAGGACTACGATACTGCATATAGTTGATATTGGTCACTGCACAATATCGGTCAACTGCAATGGCCACCAAATGTAATATAGACGCAGTGCAACAAAGAACATCCCCTGAAGTCCATATTTCGCACATGACAGATCCCAACAACCATTCTTGATTCATGACTTCATACTGAGCACCAATCGGCATGACCAAACAGGCCACCATCAAGTCTGCAATTGCCAAAGAGAACACCAAGTAGTTGCTCAATGTCTGCAAGTTGCGTTCTCTGATTATGGCAACTAGGACAAAAATATTCCCAGCAATTGTGGTGAGAATTATGAAGCTGAGAAGTATGGAAAGAAACACCAAGTTAAACATGTCATGTTCATGTATGATTAAAGATTGTTCTTGATTTTGGACATCGTCATTTAGAATGTGGATGTGTTGTTACATTTTGTAGTGCATATTGAGAAGTTTTGACTCCAGTTTTGAAAAGAGGTGAAAGATGTCATCCTCGGTATCATCAAGGATTACATCGTTTTCAGTCATGATGAACTTATGTTCTAATGGAAATTATTTTAAAATCAACAAATTGGAGAATCATAAAATATTTGCATTGACGAAATAAAATTGACCACTTCAAAAGAAGTCATAAAATGAGAAAAAATGAAAATGTTGTATGTAAATATATATATGGTTGATGAACTTATAATAAAGAACTATGCTTCATAAATTAATTATCTTATAACAAATGAAGTTGTGTAAAAAGTTTGTAGAAAGAATTGAAAAGTTTCTTTAAAAATAATAGAAAATAAATGCGCAGCAAATAATGTGTCTAGATATGCTAATCAAATTTGAAGTTCAAAATTATTCGGATCTTGAAAGAAGTCTTGATGCGTATGATTACGTTGAATGCCATGAGTAAAATTAGCTGGGATAGTCACCTGAAAATACAAAATTTCAAAAAAATTATATATGTACTACAAAAATCTTATTCTTATGTAATAGGTTTTACATATTCACCTTGGTGTTATATATATTTTTTAATTTAATATATTAGCAATGAATTTATTTAAATCAATCTATTAATTTACTTATTGTTAGATTAAATATAAGATGTGTGTAATCAGTATATTATAATTTAACATGATTAAACAACATTCATCTTGATAAACAAACATTTAGATATTAGATATTAAACATTTTAAATATTTTATTTCTTCGGCACATAAGAAAACACAGTTGGAATTTTTAAAGCAAACAGGAACAAAAAAAAACGTAAAAATATAAATATATGGCTATTTAATTTTCTAATAAAAGTTTATAAAACTTTACTAAAACTTTTTTAACTTTTTTTTTAAATAGATAATGACAAAAAAATTTTTTTTTGTTGTTTAGACAAAACGAAGATAATAATTAAATACGTTAAACACAAAGTACTTAGTTAAACAATAAAATACTTAGTTAAACAACAAAATATGTATACAGTTTTATTATAACTAAATTATTTAGTCATCTGCAACTCGATTTAACACTTAGAATTACACGAAATTGGTACAGGTACAAATACATTTATGAGAACATATGACAAAAATAGTTCTAAAATTAACCGATATAGTAAAATATGGAATTTTCCCATGCTTAAAGCATAATGGATATATTAATGAATAATGAAGACGAAACGCAATTGAAGTATTACCTCTATAACGGATTTTGAAGTTACAATATGCTTGTATTTTATTTTATTATTATTATTATTATTTTTTTTTTTTTTGCAGCAAAATTTTAAATAAACAGGAAAAAGGAAAAAGAAACGACTATTTAGTTATTAAATAGTTATTTAACTTTCAGATGAAAGTTTTCAAAACTTTACCAAAACTTTTTCTTTTTTATTTTTTTTTTTATTTTTTTAAATAGATAATGACAAAAACAAATTGTTGTTGCTTTAGCAAAACGAAAGTAATGCTTAGTTAAATAACAAAAACATGTATACAGTTTTATTATAACTAAATTATTTAGTCATCTGTAACTCGGTCCAACACTTAGAAATAACGAAAATTGTAGAGGTACTAAAAGATTTATGTGAAGATATCATGAAAAAAATAGTTGTAAAAGTAACTGATAAAAGTAAAATATCGACCTTTACCTTGTAAAGCGTAATGAATATATTAATGAATTATGAAGAAAAAACTTAATTTAAGTATTATCTTCTGTAATGTTATTTTAAAGTAATAATATGACAACCTTTCTTGAAAAAAATTGAATCTTATGCAGAATATTCTCAGTAAAATGCAACATAGCTGAAGGAACATTCATCGCAGAGTCTTGCTAAATTGCTCAATAAAGCAGTCAAGCTCTCAGAGAACCTACTTCGGCATGAGATACTTTCATATGAAGTGAGACAATTTCTGGCACCATCAGCATAAGATACAAAATGATGATCTTCAGTATATTAAACGTTAACGCAATATTTTCAATAAAAGGCAATGCTTCAATTCAATTTTGTCATTGTAAGCCATTAATATAAGGGTCTGATGGCAGAGTGACTAGCGATGTGAAGCTTGATGCCACAGGATACGAGTTCCAACTGTGCCATGGATGTTTGTAGTGGTTTGGAATCCACTTTAAACCGTAGGCCAGGTCTAATATGACTGTAGAGCGTTGGGAACAAGGCTGACAACATTACACGTAAAAAGAAAAACTTCTCATGTTTTGGAATCTGCCAGTAGAGAGATGGCCTTGGTCCACCATGGGGCTGTGGCGCTATTGAAGAAGAATTCATTATAGACATAAATAGTCCATTATAGTCTTTCTACCTGGGTCTCTTTAGCCTTTCTACGAAATTTCGTGGTTTTTTTCTAGTTATTAGATCAAGCTGCAGATGGCGTTAAGTAACATATGTAAATTTCTGACCCACTTGTGGCCTGGCAGCTATTGTGCAGTTAGGCTAAGTTTCAATTTTGCTGATGGCGTCTTGTAGTCTGTTTTCAAAAAAGAGAATATATGATGGCCTTTGTGGCAATGTATGTAAAGCGTCTAGCACTAGCAATCAGGCTGCCTGGTGAGAGTTTTCCGGGGTTTTGTTCTATAAGGTCCACAAATGTAAGGCAGTTATGGCTAAAAGTCTTTTTGGAAGGATGTGCTTTTCTCTCATTGTGGTTGGTGAGTTGTTCGCGCTACAGATAAGTAGAATACTAGTCTCACAGATGTTCAAAAGAACAACACCTTCTATTTGAATATATATTATGCCAATCAATGTGATCTGTGTAAAATCTTCATCATTTGTGTTAATTTAATTTTTTCCCATGACTGTTATTAAAATTTTCTAATAGAAGGAGTACTATACAAATACTAAAACTGCCTCTTTAAAAATATATTTAAGATAATAACACATTTTATAGACTGTAAAGAAAGACATGACTGAATGTCTCGAAAAAAATTATGATATATTTTTTATAATCCTCTAAATTACTTTTAATTTACAAAAATAAAAATCTGGTTACTTTTTTACTTATAATAAGTAAAAAATATATATTTAAAAATAATTGACTGCTATGTTAATTTAATTAAAATTCTTAATTGCGAATCAATTAAAAACTGAATCTTTAAATATTTTCTAAGTGCATGAGAATTCTCCTCATACCTAAAGACTTTCTTAGGAAAGATGGAACTTTCTGTAATTTAATCATCGAGTTGAAGAATCTTCGTAAATTAAACTTTTAATCATAGAATAGTTAAAGTTACCGCTAGGAGACTTCTATTATGCAATTACTTTCTTTGAAGAAGTTAAATGCGCTAAACTAATGGGAAATGTCCACTTCAAAGGCCCTACTATCCAGCATTTAACGCCTTACGAAATGCGTTCTACTAAATGGTGCATAATAAAGAAAGCGAGAAAATTTTATTAATCTCTTCATGTAGAAACTTTAAGTGAAGTAAATTTACTTCTTACTTTAAAAACTAGAATTTTAATAAATCTCAATTTTTAATTAATAAACGCAAAAGATATACTAATCAATTCAAACACAATGTCAAACATAATAACAACAAGTCCATGTCTTGTTAACAATAAAAAAATTAATTTACTTATCAAAAATGAAATAAATGTGTTATTACTTATCTATGTTCTTCCTATAACTACAGGATGCCCATTAAAAACGTGTCCCTACTTTAACATGAGAACGACGAAAATAAAATGGATATGAACTACTCAGCAAGATTGGTTACAGCGCCACCTACAGGCAAACATTAGAGTTAGCATACCTATATCAAAGACGGTGCGAGATACCAGAAAAAATTCAATAACAAAGTGACGGCATGTTTGAATTAGACAACTAGAACCCGTTATTGGATGTTGAAAAATCTAACATATTATAGGAAATACTACATATTATAAAGTTTGACATCTAGTACACTAGTAGATTAATGTTTGGCCAGGAATTTTCAATAACAGGCTGATTGGCCTTGTATTTTACGAAGACACGTTATCTAGAGTATATCTGTATATACTATACTGTACTTGGAAATTCTGTAAAACGTAATATTCGATTTTTTTAGAATCTGTCATAGCTTCAAGTCCAAAATGTATAGTTTCAAAACGACGTAAATCTTCCACACAAGACATTAAATGTAAAGTAGTGCATGACAGAGACATTTCATCATCAAACATCGGATATATTGTTAGTGTTCAATGATGTAATTGCCTCAATGTATATTGTAATGGTCTCAATGCTCTCCTGATCTTAACCATTGGAATTTTTCTATGGGGATATCTCAAACATCAGGTGTATGCGACCCTTGCACTAATATAGCAGAACTTTAAACAGCATATTTACTGATGCTTGAGCCAGCATCTCATCTGCTATAAATTATGCTGTATGAAATAAAAAAGTTTCCGTGAGCGTAAGAGTGTTGGAAATTGTAAACAATCTAATTAGCAATCTTGCACGTTCTGTGCGCAAGTTGTTATTTGCACTAAAATAAACATGGCACCACTTTGTGATTGATTTTTCTCCTGTATTTGAATCTTTTCAAGATGTAACTCTTAACATAGATGGAAGCTGCTGGCAGCCACCGAACTTCACCAAAACTCAAATCATCATAACTCTTAACATGTAAGGCATGGTATTTTTACTATACCTGGATACTACGTTTATGACAATAGCAGTCGTCATTCAATGTTAAGGAAGGGGGTACCATTTTAATGAGCATATAGTTTAGAACTATCTATAAATGCATTAATTTTCATAGTTAAAGAAAAGATATACATCACATTTAGATTAAATGCTTGGGATATTGTAGCAAAATGTCTTGCAAATGTGTAAGTAATTGTTTATCTCGAGTTAATTTATCGTTAATATTTATTAATTAGCCTTTTATAATAATTTGTTTATTTATAAGATTCGATATGTAAAATGTTTTTGTTCCGTAAAATGTCACTTAACGCCCACTGTGCAAGGCAAAATAGAAAAATATGTCCGAGATTGACATTTTTGCCGATCTTTGACTAAGCTATGACAAAAGATTAACACGAGATTATCTCGATAAACACGAGACATTTTATCATTTGTCTTTAGCGAGATACTATCTCAAAAGTCTGGAATCATTCAGTGAGTCCAATGAAGAGGTATCAAAGACTCTCAAAGCTAGAGTTGAGTCAATTATATGAGTTTGGATGTTTGTCCTCGTGTATTGCTTTGTTAGTAATTAAAGAGTACATCTTTTTACTCTTTATTTTGTTGCGCTTGTCATGAGAGGATTACATATTTAAAACTATTCTTTGATTGTTGTTTATGTTTGTTTGTTTAAACCCCTACAAAGGACATCAAACAAGTAGAATTTTTCTTTATATTATTATGGAAGCTATATGCATTTTTTTTTAAATTTCCAATGACAAGTTTACAAGACAACAGATAACATTAAAAAATATATATAAAGAACAAGATAGAGACAAATGTCATCAATTAATCCATCCACTTAAGTCTGTCAATCCAATAACGCTTCCATAGAGAAACAGGGGCCAATGCAGGACTAGAAGCAAGGTGAGGCATATCCAATTCTTCCTGGTAATCACACAGGAGACAGGGAAGGTCAGGAGCCAGTTTAATTTTCTGAAAGGGCTTGCGGAGACAATCGAGACCACAGAAAAGAATTTTAATATTGTTGTACATTTTATAATGTCCGGAAATAAGAAAGAATACTTTTCATAGGATATTGCGATATTTTTGCCTTGTTATGTATGCGACTTCAAGAAAAATCGGTGACTTGATGCCATATACATAACAAAGCAAAAATATCGCAATAAAAGAAATTTTTCTTTTTTCATTCCAGACATTCTCAAAACTAAACTCCGAAGAAAGGGTACTTTTCGTAGGATATTGCGATACTTTTGCCTAGGACTTTCCTTTGCCATATACATAACAAAAATATCACAATATCCAAATTTTCTTTTATTCCCAGACAAATGTACTAAACTACAATAAGAAAGGGTACTTTTCGTAGGATATTGCGATACTTTTTGCCTTGTTATGTATATGGCTTCAAGAAAAATCGGTGGCTTGATGCCATATACATAACAAAGAAAAATATCACAATATCCGAAGAACGACTTTTCTTTTCATTCCCAGACAAATGTACTAAACTACAATAAGAAAGGGTACTTTTCGTAGGATATTGCGATATTTTTGCCTTGTTATGTATATGGCTTCAAGAAAAATCGGTGGCTTGATGCCATATACATAACAAGGCAAAAAAAAAATATCACAATATCCTATTAAAAGTCTTTTTCTTTTCATTTCCAGACATTCTGAAATAACCAACAATATTAAAAAATGCTATTTTTATATTGCAATAAAACCACCCACCATTATACAATGCCTGTCCTCTATGGACATATGCAGCCAAGTGCAACATCAATCTATTAGAAGTAAAACAGAATACCCCTCTATAAGCAATAGTTAACGCATGAATAAATACACCAGGTAATAAATCTTCCTTCTTTAATAAATCTTCCTTAAAGGATTTCCACAAATATATTTCTACCAAATTCTTTTTTAACCTTTACAAAACTGCAATAAGGCAATACTTAAAAAAAGAAAACGACAGTCCTGATAATAATAAAAAATAAGAAGAAGAAACTCTGTGAAAATGGTTTATATGCTTTATTATATATCTCCCTCATCTTAAGCCAGTAACAGTCTTTCTTTTTCTCCAACTAAATCTCATTAAATTCCACCCATTCAATCATTTATCTATGGAACTAAGAACAAGCCATTCATTCTTGCCTTAACTTCCATTTAAGATTTTTTTTTTTTTAAATTTTAATTATATGCGATCAAAATATAAAATTAAACAGAGCATAGATTGATCAATAATACTCTTAATATATATACTCTTAAACTTAATACTGCAACGTCAGAATAATAGTAAAATATGGAACTTCAGCTAATACTAAAAGTTCATTTCATTTCATTCAATAGTTGCGATTATTTATTCAATTTACCATAATACCTAATTTTATAAGCAAAAAATAACAAGTTTCTTTAATCCGAAATTGAAGTATTCAGAGTATTAGGATTTATAACTTCAAGGCCGTCTGACTACCGACAGATTTCGAGAAAGGAGATGTTTTCTTTTATGGGTAGACTTGTCAGCCCTACGCCTTACTGTCATCTTAGACCAGAACCTAGGGTTTAAAGGGGATTTCGAACCACTACAAACATCCATGGCACCGCCGGGACTAGAAACCGAAATCTGTGGTACCGAGCGCCAGAGCGCTAGCCACTCAGCCATTCAGGCCCTCCTATTCTAGATGTTAAGACACAAAAATTGAACAAAAAGTTTGAAAAACTATCACAAAAATCAGAACTGGAAATACCCTGTTGGTAATTGCTCCCTACCAGATTTAAAACCAGATTGCAATGAACTGAATGTTTTTTTTAATTGAAACTTTGCTTATATTGGACTTCAAATTAGATAGCCCCAGATTGGGTAAATAGCTTTAGAATTAAGCAGTTTAGAAACTAATCAGACAGGAAAACTTTCTCCAAAATATTTAAAGGCAGTTTCGGCCTTATGAAATTCAATTAAATTGGGATTACATATATTATTTTTTCGAATATATTAGTTATGTTATGGAATACTTAAACCGATGAACCCAACAACGAATGTTTTTAAACTTGCACATCTTCAGAATTTATTACATATTAATTTAATACCGAAATATATAAATGGAATACTTGTTTGGAATTTGTCTGTTACTAAGAAAAAAAGTCTTAACAAATATAATTCTATGACGAGCATGAAAATGTTTAAAGCGGCACTATAAACAAATTTGTACGAGAATAGTTTGACGGAATATGATTATTTTCATTTTGATTATTGATTTGTTATCCTCTTACTTACACTGCTGACAAAAAAAAAATTTCATTAATTTCGTTTCGTCATCTGTTGGTTTTACTTTCTCTCTTGCATCGCTTATGATGTAAAATTTAGTATTTAATAATAGGCGAATACAAAAATATTATATTATTTGCATGTTTTTACTACTAAATAAAAATATCAGAAATTCTTATATATTCTTATAACTAGTTAATTAACAAGGACTATAAACTTTGTGTTGACTAATGTGCATGGAAATAATCTCGATTGAATAATTCTAAATAATCTTTTTGTGTTGAATAATTTACATGGAAATAATATCGGTTGAATAATTTTTTGAATAATTTTAAATAATCTTTGTGTGGAAAAATTTACATGGAAATAATCTCAGGTATTCTTTTAAATCTGGTGGAATAACTGTTTTGGTTTTTTTGCATAGAAAAAAATTAATTTCATTAAATCCTTCAATGCCTTAGGCATAAAAAAAAAAAGTATGCAATTAAACTATTTTCCGTTACTTATGTAAATATATTGCATTATTTATTTAATTTAACAGTATAAAACCTGTGCTGTGGTTTTCTGTATTTAAATTTTTATTTTATAATGAAAATTTCATCATTTTCAATGACAAAATAGCCTTATTCATGGGTCATTAGTAATGTGTGCTAGATAAAAAGAAAGATAGGGAAAATTCGCTTACAGCTGGTAATTTGCACTATAGTTACTGCTGTGTAAGATATGTAAAAAAATTGTGTCAAAACGATGAAATGTAAAACGATAAAGTAAATATAAATCTACAAATCTAATGTAAACGATGTTGTGTAAACGTCAATACGAGGAGGAAGGATGATATTCACTTTGGAAACAGGCGGAAACTCCGACCTGTTCAGTCACTTCAATGAAAAAAAAAAAAAAAAAGAAAAGAAAAACAACACTTCTGGTCGACTCGTCGCAGAACTCTCTCCCTTCTTCACAAAGAACCTATCTTTAAGACAATCCGTCAAGAGAGGGGGTCAGATTCCCTCACTTCTCATTGGAGTAGACAATTCTCAGCTCGTGATCTTTCACTAATCACGATGGAACAACTCATGGTATAGTTCATATTTCATTAGTAGTTGTTTCGACTTGTGAAGGTCGCACAGATATTGACTAGTTTCCTGAATCTCATTACACATGATATCGATTATCTGCTATCAGATTTGAGTGACAGGTTGTTCTCATCAGTACAAATACTAATTTCATTAATATAACTATCCATAATGAAGAACGTCTGCTGTCAAATTTGAGTGATGGGTTTATTATATATTTTTCAAATAACACACATTCCTCTCTGCTGGGAATGAAATGCCAAAACTCTTCTCGTGAGAAAATGCTACAATCTACCACAGAAATGAAGATCTAACATTTTCACACATGCGATATTTTCTTTTAAATTCTTATATAAACTTCCTTAGCGCCAACTCTCATCATTAAATTGTTCATGGTATACTTAAGTTGAACCAGTTCCCTTACGTACATAAGATCGGAGTTTGCTATTGTCCCATGCAAAAGAAAAAATTAATTTGTTTGTTGTTTGCTTCCTATCCCACTTGGTAGCCAGCAACATCTAGACCAAGTCTAAGAACCCTTGTTATCTTAGGAAGGAGTAAATGTGCGGCCAACTTCTGTTGTCTCAAACAAAAGAAAAATTATAGTATTAAAAATAAATTATATTATATTATATTTACTGTCCCCAAAAAAAAGAAAAAAATTAACATGTTTGCAAATTTAATTTGTTTGTTTCTTATCCCACTTAGTAGCCAACCACATCTAGACCAAGTAAAGAACCCGTATGGTCTCCTGGAAGGAGGAAAAGAGGGGACAGCTTTTATTGTGATGGAGCACCGGTAGGTAGAAGTCGGATTTGGCTCGGTGAAACTGAAGGAGGTGGGCCGTGCCTTCCAGACTGACTTTTAAGGCGAACTACTATTTTCATGTCATACGCATTTTCGTATCGTAGGGGATAAACTTGTAAAACTCCCACGAGGTAGTCCGACTAACGAGGTAAGATGCTGAATATCACAAACACCATCGATTCTCCTCATTTTTTGAAACAGTGTCTACAACAAAGCCGCCAACGGATCGAACCGTACCCCTAAGGTTCACCAGTTGCCACTGAGCCACGAGTCGGGAGATTCAAATTTAATTTGAATACCTTTAATCAAAAGGTCGAATAACGTATATAGGCAATAAATAATAGCTATTTAAATGAGTAATAAGGCAATAAATATGCAATGAAATTAATAAATGCAATAAATATGCAATTGAAAGCGAAAATAGAAGTTTACTTGCACAAATAAACTGTGTGAGGTTCGTTTAATTTTTCGTTACAACAACTAACTTTGATTTTAAATCCGTGGGCTCTCTTCTGAGTAGTAAATTATATTGTCTAAAATAAATGTTCATTAAATTTTTAACTTCCCTTAGAGCTTCTCTCTTATCTCTTTAAAAGCTAATTAGCTCTTAACAAAGTCCCTAGACTTTAAGATAAATATAGTTTGCGCTATCTTCTTTTAGTTCTAATAAAAATATAATTAGCGTAAACTTAATAATTACTGGTCTTGAGAATAAAGTAAACCAGTTTTAGTTAGAAATTTTTCATAATTGATTTTGCATTTGTATTTTTCAAATATACAAAATTATTTTAAGTCATTATGAGTTAAATTAATTTTTATTAAAATAAACGGCTAATTAGCAGGTTGGAAGAAAATTTAAACTGAACTATATTAAGTTAGCATTACTTTAAGTAAATATTGGTTTCTAAATAATTAAAGCACTTACATATTTTATTTAGAAGGCATTACCTTTTTATTAATGTTAGCAGCACTTAAAATATGTAGCAAATATCCTTAAAAATACTAATTTTATAATATAATTTTTAAGATTAGGTAGGTGTTATGGGCCTGCTAGCCAAATGACTAGCGTTCTGGCGCTCAGTGCCACAGGTTTCGGGTTTTGAGTCCTTCTGGTGCCATGGATATTTATAGAGGTTCGGAACATAGGTCCCAGTCTAATATCACTGTAGAGCATTGGGCGTAGACTCGTAAAAAAAAAAACATCTCCTGTCTAGAAATTTACCAATAGACAGATGGCCTTGTTGCGCCAATGGTGACAATGAGGTATATATTTTGTAATGTACTATAATTAAAAGTATATATATATATATATATAGAGAGAGAGAGAGAGAGAGATTGAAAGAGAGAGATTGAAATAGAAAAATGGTATTTTTAAAGTCTTTCTATAATCGTATTCTACAAAAATTTCTGTCAATTATTTTAATTGATTCGTAGCTTCTTATTGTTTAAATTTATGTTAATTTTAATTCCAAAAATAATTATCGTAACTAAGCCAAGCTGATACATAGCAGTTACATTTCTTCTTCCTCATTGGTGCAACAGCCCTATTGTTGGTCTATAGGTCGTCTGCCTACTGGCAGATTTCGAGACAGATGTTTCCTTTTTACGGCGTAGAGTTGTCAGCCCTAGGCTCAACAATCATATTAAACAGAGACCTACGGTATAAATTGGATTGCGAAACAACTACAAACACCCATGTCACCAGCCGGATTCGAACCGGAAATTTGTGGGGCCAGTCGCATGGCCATCAGCCTCCACAGTTGCATTTATTTCTAAGAATTTTTATTTAAATATCTCGCATTTAAATATGAAATCATTCTAACCATGCCAGCGGATTTAAATATGAAATCCGCTGGCATGGTTAGAATTTATTAGATTCTAAATTACCAAAGAGTACCAACGAAGGCCTCTTGTATTAAAAATATAGTATTGCCTTTTAGAAATAACTGCTCTTTATTTGAATGTTCTATTTTTCAAAAAATTCTGAAGGTTCCAGTTAGCTGATTCAGTGCGTGATTTTTTGTTACAAACCTACCATGTCTATTCATTGTTAAATGTATTGATCCTAAATAAGTGTCCTTATATTTTTGCATTCTACCTTGCATATTTCCATTGTTATGAGAAGACATGGCAAGCTGCTGTTAAAAATAGAAAGGATTATATAAACGTGAATGACAATGGATTAAAATTGACTATTTCTGATGTTATAGTTTAGATTTAATTAATATACCATATACATCCTTTGTTATATAATAGTTATAATAGGTTATAAGTAACGGTATCAAAAAAAAGGTACGGCATGAAAAAGTTCTAAAGTGTATTAATAGTTGGCGCTGTAAGCGGCATAAGGAAAGTGAATTCGGCTACCAGTTATGTTTTGAATGGAAATTACAATGTATTTGGCATGAGTTCCACATTAAAAACTGTAGTGTTCAATGTGCTCGAGTTTTCGGTTTTTTGACGGAAAAAATGACTTCCAAATCATTCAACAGTTCTGACACTGTTAGTAGAAAGCCCATCCACCACTTCAAGGTCATACCAAATTGGATGGGAAAATTGGTGGAACTTTTTTTTTGATGCCATATCGTTTCCCCCTTCTTCAAATATCTTCAGTTCAAATGAGAACTCATTGTGACGAGTAATTCTTTTCTACAGCATTTTGAAAGTGGGACTTTAATTATAATCGCCCTGTACCATATATATGCTGTGTTATTATAATAGTAATTACTTATTATTCGTAGATAAAACTAAGTTGGATCCTTAAATGAGATTTCTTTAGAAATTAAGATTTTTTTAAAACAAGACATCCACTTGTGCTATTGAGTTGCCAAAAATTAGAATAAAATCTCCTAACTAAAAGTTAAAAAGTTAAAAGGCACACTAGTAAAAAAATCTTATTCCTATAACAAAAATAAAATAAAAATATTAAATGAAGGATTTATGATAAATCACAATGATTTGAATTTTTGAAGAGACCTTATAATAAGGAATAATTTCGCATTAATCTAAATAGAGAATTGAAGTTAAGACTAATTACATCCGAATAATTATGCCGTTGCAACTGAGAGTGATTGTAATTCCATCTTTGAGATGCGTCTGACAATCTGAAGAGCGTTATTATAAGCGTCTCATCGCTGTAATATGTTCTCCCATTAATGAACACGCAGTGGGAGGGAAAATTAATTTCTGTCGAATAATTGATTCCCAGATAAACTGATGTAGAAGATAACACGCATGCATGTAATGATAAAATAATACTAGATGTACTTAGATAAGCACAGATAATCGAATAACGTACTGATACATACCATCTATCTATTCTACTTTTATAACCCTTCTAATCGTTTTTTTTTTGTTCAACATCAGTGGACCTCCACTAATGTATGTTACTAACAGCCCACCGATAGGTGATGAGAAATGGCCATGAGATAACTGTGAAAGCATCGGAAAATCATACCATGGAGTCTGAAATTATTTACACACATTGTTACAATTACCATCAAGTGTCCTGTTTCTGAAAGCAGTGATTGCAATGCATGCAACCAGTGGATTCTAACCAGACACCTCTTAAAAATCATAGCATGCAACTTGAATCTCGAGGAGAGACGCTTTACACACATTGTCACAATCGCCATAAAGTGTCCTGCTTTTGAAAGCAGTGGTTACAATGCACTCCTCGAGCGGATTCCAACCTGGCACCTCTTATTCATTATTTGCTCACGCTATCATTAGCACAGAGTCAGTAGTCCTTCGACGCTACTTTTTCCAGTATTTTTTTTTTCTTGTTGAACTTGGAAGGCCTTGTGTTTCGCTTATGTGCTTCACGGAAGACCCACCAATAGATGATGACAGAAAAGCATTGCCTTTCTAGTGGATTTTTGTGGATAAATGCTACATATTAAATGTCGTATAAAAAAAAATCGGTAAACACTAAACAAGCCTGTCTGTCATTGCGAGACTACACATGTTGTGACAATAACCATCCTTTCTCGTCGTTTCTGAAATTTGACTACAGTTTTCCTAGTTTTTTTTTGACTTCTTTTTTCCGGTACTCCTCGTCACTAGCAACAGACCCCCCATACCCTCCCCAGTGTATCTTCTTGCTATCTGCGCACTGTACCACTGAGCCATGAGACAACTTTTTTTTTTTCTGTACTCTGATAGAGAGCGAGCAAATGAGATAATTCATAACATCATCACCTTTCATCATACAATCACATCATTGCCTACACTGATGGATCATCCGACTCAAAGTTTTGTAATAAACGTGCAGTAAAACGTTATATAATAAACCTATTTGAGTCAACCTCCATCACAACAAATGAATGGAACACAACAATCTTCACTGACTCTAGGTCTGCCTATAGGTTCTTCAAATGGGATCTTGAGCATTATATCTCTTTCAGAACAAATCCGCTACTTGCACAGAATGTGTATCCTGCAATGGATTCCTGCTCATGTGGATTTGGAATTTAATGAAATGGCAGATTCTTTGGGCAGAAGTCTGGATCTCCTGCTACAGCAGCCAATCCTACTTCCCTTTCTTGTTGTTGCAAATGCTTTGACAAAATCTAAAGTTATAATTCCTCCTAAGATTAAAAACTAAATACCAAATTACAGAACTAAATGTCGATAGAAAAACAGCTACTACTCTCACAAGATTAAGGATGAAGCACCACATAAATAGCAAAGTTTCTGTTGATGGCTTTAAAAATACCAAACAATGTGGCAACTGTCCTGATGTCTAGCTTACTCCTCATCATGTCTTTGACTGCCCAACTGTTGCAGCCGCAGCCTATATGTCAGACTCATGGCCCAGTGGCAACGTGCGCCAATGGTGAACATTAGGGCCGAGGTTCAATCCGCTGGCAGGATTGTTGTCGACACTGTCTCAAAAATGAAAGACTCGATGGCGCTTGTGAGGTACAGCATCTTGCCTCGTTAGTCAGACTACGAAGTGGAAATTTTCCGAGTTTTCTCCCATACGCTACGCAAATGTGGTGTAGATCCTTTTTAAGGTCTTATCCGAAAGACGCTGCCCTCCTTCTTCGGCGGCTCGGAGCCATTTCAGATTTCTACCTATGAGTGCTCCATCACAATAGATGTTGTCCCCTTTTCCTCCATTCATGAGTAGAATACTCATGGTATATCCGTCCCGCGCTGCAGGACACTGAGGATTAATCACAACAATTACCCCAAATCCTCCACGATAAATCAGTAAGCCAGAATATCTTTCCCAGGCTCAAGGATTTAGGCAGGAAGGTGCGAACTCTCAGATGCCACTCTGGGAAACTTTTGTGGCCCTATGTAAGATGCAGTGAAGTAGACAATCTGCAGTCTAACTCTGCTGATTCTTGGATAACCCTGTATATGCTGTTTATCTGCCGTTGTAGTGGCAAATGACTTTATATCAAAATGTATGGCCTTTTAATAGAACAACTTGTTTCATTAATGCAAAGTATCAGTGAAAATTAAGTACAAAGGTAAATGTCCGCTTAATGATAGTAAAGTCATCCAAATTCCCATTTGAGAAATACTCTGTTGCTTTGTAAAAAATTATGAAACCATCAATCTTATAATCCCTGAAGTATAGTTTTTGAAATAGTTAAGGTCCGTTTCTAAGACAAGTTATGAATCTTAATAAGCGTAATAAATTATTTTTGTTGAGATAAGGTAATGAAGCAGAAAATATTGTTCATATAAGTCATTTGAAGTCAATATGTTTAATATTTACTAAATAATCAATATTTAATTCATATGTGATCAATATTTTATTCTTATTTCATTTGTATTTTTTTTCAAAATTGTTTTCGTATTTTCATTGAATTTATTAAAATTCAATCTTTGCAGTGAAAATAATACGAGAAACTTTTATGAAATCTTGTTTCCAATTATATATTTTAGTTTATTTGCAAAATATTTTTAAATAACTTTCCTCTTCCTCTTTATAAAAAATAGAATCTAAAATAATCTAAAAATAAAACTAAAATAATAATATATAAATATAATAGCATAACTAAAAACACATCAATATGTTTTCTATTGTTATTTCATTGTATTGTTATACAAGACTATTGGCTTAGTAACAAAAATATTATTATGTCTGTACAATATAGGGGAATGTATTTAGTTTGCATCAAGAAAAATATAGATTTCTGGGAGAGTATATTTGTATAAGATTGCAGCTGCTGAATTCTTTACAATACCTTTACAATCCTATTCAAACAATATTATACAAAACATTATTTTATTCACAAAATATGAATAATTAAAACCCTTTCGTGGCGCTAGGGTAGTGCATGCGAATATGAAGCAGAGTATTCAATTATATCTGTTGACGTTCATTAGACTTACAGATGTGATAAACATAGATTCGGGGATAACGGTGATAGATTGTCTTCGCCGTCAAGTCAACTACACTGTAGGAATTTTCTGTACTTTTTCCCAATATACCATTTGCATAGCAGACAGTTAGCAAGGAAGCCCTTTTAGGAGGTTTAATTCCATAACCGTTCTAAGAAACAACGTTCAACGCATATATTTTTTAAAATAAACTGACAAATATGATCTGGTGTTGTCCGCTAACAGGAAATGAAATATAAGTTATATATATAAATAGGAAATGTCTGCACATAATTAAAGGTTTGAAATTTTAAATAACTCGTCTTAAATAATATATCAGCTACATAAAAGTCAATCTTATACAATAATTCCCATATTTTTTATTAATGGTATTTATTTTTAAAAATGTAATAGTGTTAGGTTGGAAAATTCATCGAAAGTCAGTACTTTAAATTTTATACATTATTTGTTCAACTTAACTAATGACACCAGTCCGGTGATTTCTTGTGGAATGAATATCTAATGGTAAAACAGGTAACTTTTTTTTTAAGTTAAAAACAAATTAATGAAGGTTTAATGCTTTTTGATTAAGAATTTTGAAATGAAACAATAAATGAGAAAAGTTTATACAGTGTTACGTCTATATTATATCTGTATGCTAAATTATACACACATATAATCAATTTTCATATATATAAATAATGAATTTATTTCTGACTTATTATTAACAAGTTGGGATACTAAACTAATTCTTACTAGACTTAGTTCTGCATTTTCTGGTAATAAATACTTCTAACTGCTGACTTGTATAAATTATCGCTGACTTATGGCTCTTGGCTCTCTCCCTTGCAAGATATTTACCAGATAACTTTTGATGATGTGTTTATAATTTTACTCACTATATGCTTCTGGGCGATTGCTCACTATATGCTTATTCTGCAGATACTTTTGAACTTTCACAGGCAGGACTAGACATTCTGCTGTTACGTCGTTTCTTGAGCTGGTTACTAACTCATTATATATCTTGCTTATTATTATTAATAAAATAAGTTAGAAAAACTCATGATTTTTTCAATTCCCTGAAAATTGCACTCGGTTAACTATAACTTTCAACAAATTCCGTGTTGCTATATTTATATACATAAATTTATCAAAAAATAATAAACTTTAAATTAATTAAGTTAAAATTAATTACATTATAACTTTTCTTTAATTTCTAATGCTGCTGGCAAATACTTAGACAATTATCTTTTATGCCATAAGCAAGGGATGTATCGACATTACTCACTTTGAACTACACAGGGGGTGCGTGTAGCTTGAAGATAAGTTACGAACGCGGATTAACACTATACTCCCGCAACACTCTACGATCCTACTAGACCGGGACCTACTGTTTAAAGTGGATTCCAAACCACTACTTCTATATATACTGACATTGAACAGACATATATAGATAGATATGCAGACATAGATTGATAATTTTATGAATCTAGTAGCACCAGTGTTTCATAGTCGGAAAAACCATGATTAATTAATGGATAATTTTAATAATCAAAAATGATAATTTTTAGAAAAAAAGGAAACTTTAAAAGTATTCACTTTAATTGCTTAGCTTAAATAATTTAATCCAATCAACTTACCCAACTATCTTTCAAAAAGTTAACAATGTCAAATTAAATGTTCTAAACAATAAATTAAATAAATTAAATTAAGTTAAATCAGATTAAAGATAATTAAAGTTGTCCCTCTTATTGAAACCCAGGTATTGTAGAGAGATCCGGGTGAGCTCTTAAGACTTCCAACGATCCCAGCAGAGGAGCTTTATTCGAAAGCTTTAAAGCTTCCATGACAACGTGGGGATGATTAATCTGCAGAATGAAAATGCTTTTGTAGCTAAGAGGTGGGCTGAAAAGTTGATAGGTTGACACATAGATGACGCTACTAGTATTAAATCCATATAATTTTTAGTTAGCCCTAACCTTCAAAAGACACGTGTATAAATTTGATAGTTTTTGCACTATTAGTTTGGGAGTTATAATATTTTAGTGAAGCAACTTTGTTAGTTTGAAAAAAATGGATAAAAAGGAATTTTGCATGTTCATAAACATTGCTTTTTGGCGAAAAAAAATACTATTGAAGCCAAGGCTTGGCTTGATAAACATTATTCGGACTTTTGCCCCAGGAAAATCAACCGTAGAGAAGTGGCTTGCTAAATTTAAACGAGGCGAAATGAGCGCCGAGAACGATGCACGCAGTGGACCCCTGCGTGCAAAGAGGCTGTTACCGACGAAAACATCAAAAAGTCCACAAATTATTTCTGATAACCGTAAAGTGATGTTGATTGAGATAGCTGAGACCCTAAAAAAATATCAAAGGAACGTGTTGGACATATCGTGAATGAATATTTGGATATGCGAAAGCTCTGTTCAAAGTGGGTGCCGCGCGAGCTCACAATCGACCCAAAACAACAACGAATTGATGATTCTAAGCAGTGTTTGGAGCTGTTCAATCGTAATAAACCCGAATTTTTGCGTCGATATATGACAATGGATGAAACATGGCTCCATCATTTCACACCGGAGTCCAATCAACAGTCAGCCGAGTGGACTTCAAGTGATGAACACTAAAAATGCTATAACTTCACTAACTCACATACTACTACTACTACTACACCACACACATCATTGGAGTACAGTTTGGGAATGATGCGGGTGAAATGAATGGACGCCCGATGAGGCGGAAAAGTTTTTTATACAGAAGAGTGGGACATATCAGAACTAAATATCAAAATTTAAAAAAAAAAAAAAAAAGAAAAAAAAATTTTGAAGAAGGATGAAATATGAAATGCAAAAATATAAAAACGTTAGGTAAAAGATATTACAGAAAGAAAGAAAAAATGCAATATAATACAATAAACACTACATAGGAGATTATCAGCTGGATGAATATTCATCAAATCAATTATAATAGAATTTAGAAAATCTTAATAGCTAATAAATAAATAAACGGTAGAAGCAGTTGCTGCAAAATTATGGACAAGGGTAATAAAAAGGTAGGAGAAATTACAAACGAGATAAATAAGCTAGGTGTATAACTAGAAAAATGGTGTTTATATAAAAATTTTTGATTGTGCAATTTGAGTCTAAATGAAAAAAAAAAAAAATGAAATATTTTAAATTTAGTGTGCCCTAGAAATATGCTCATGCAACTAAATTATATACATTATATACAAAATTTCTTTTGATACATACACAAGCATAAATTGTTTTGAAAATACAAATTACTTAAATATGCAAATAATACGGTTATGTTACCTTAAATATATACACAAGCAAAGATTATTTTATAAAGCTAATTACCTTACATAATACACAATAATGAATTTTTTCCCTTTTTTTTTTTTTTTTTTTTTTATCACCTTAAACCTTCCTTACTTAATTATACACACATGATGTGCAGCAGCTGTATATACACGTGTCTTTTGAAAACTAACTAAAAATTAATGGATTTAATACTAGTAGCGCCATCTATGTGTTAGCCTACGAACTTTTCAGCTTGAAAGATATAATTGAAGAGGATATTATGAACACACACTACCTTCTTCAGATGCTACAGTTAAAAATATTCATTCTTACGCTTCGTGACAAAAAAAATGGGTATTATGTGGTACAAGGTGGCCAACCCAAATGATCTTGCGGACCACTTTGAAAATGCATCCTATCTCCGTGGGCCACATACAAAATTATATATCCCTATATTAGATTTATATCTACTATAGACATTTTTTGAGTGATAAATTGAAACATAAGGAGTAATTATTTTTGTGTTTACTGTTATTTTTGCATGTAAACATAGGTAATATAATAATAATGATGATACTAAACGCATATTGCAAAGAAATATATAACACTAAAAATGAAATATAAAAAAATATATAAATTTAAATGAAATAAAAAAAAAAAGAATGAAACCATTCAAAAATATTTATTTTACTAGTGCGATATTTGTTTGATCAAGAGTATTATTTTAAAATCAAAGTTAATTTTTTTCTCATAATTTTGGCTGTTAATTTTTAAATTTATGTCTGCACACGTAATGTATTTTTTAATCCATTGATTTATTTTTTTAATCCATTGATCGCTACTTTGTTCATTATAAAATAAATATATTTTTGTAAAAGTGTGATAAATCTCTCGGGCCTGAAAAGTTTCAAGGCATGCCGCATGCGGGCCGTGGGCCACTGGTTGGCCATTCCTGCTACATTGTGGCCATTGTCTCCATGGTACAGCTTAAATAATACTGAATTTATCATGGAAGGCGAATAGCCTCTCAAAATACCCGAAATTAGAAAAAAATTAATTAATTAAAATTACCCTTATAACTTTCATCATTTATAATGGTGAAGGTTATAATAATTTTCTTACACAAAATAGCTGGTCTAAATCAAGTAAAATTATAATATTCAATAAATAAGTATAGAAGAAAAAGCAATTTTTAATTATTTTAACATAAAATTGAATCTTAAGCGTTTAAAGAACGGCAAAAATAAATGAGAAAATCATAGAATGTGTAAGCAATCTAGACAAAATTTGATTTTTTTCTCCTTCAAGTATCATTAGAATGTGAAGCATTCGAAAAAAATTTGTCTTCTCAAATATTTCTACAAGATTACCTACTTCGTTAAGTTAATATTTGATTTTTATCATAAAATTAATTATTTCTTTCATAGTGGGGGTTGTAATTTGATTTTTCCTGATAGTTTAAAAGTAATTTATAAAATTTTTTTGTGAGACAATTTTAATTAAAAGATCACTTTCGTAAGCTAAGTATTTTAGTCTTCGCTACTGGAATGTTTGGCCTATACCAGCAGTGGACACATGAAACTTGCTATATTGAGTCCATATTTTGAAGCCTGTAGTATATGTTGCCATTGTTTGTGCAGTTGGAACTGATGGGGTCGAATCGAGTCACAAATCCAAGAACATATTTATTTAGACGCGCACAAGTATCACAACTGCAATTAAAAATAATATTTAAAACATCTAATTATACATTCATGGAAGGATTCCACTTCTAGCTGTAAATAAAGTTTCTCAGGTACACGCTGGATAGCGAAATATACTTCCTCTATGGATGAGAGTCTGCAGGCCAATTTATGCACAGGATGATGGTAACTATATCTTCTCTCCGGGTGAGAGACTATAAACTAAACGTCTCTGACATAACAGCTAATTATACAATTGTGGAAAGGCTATACTTCTAGTTTGAGGGATGAAGGCTCGTAAAACGGCAGCGTCTGTTTTGCAGTACGTCCGCACGGGTAGGAGTTTCGAAGCCTACTGACGATTTTTTTGGTACGACGCAAGGGCCGCTCTTGCCGTGCGTCGGAGAAAAACATGGATGCTTAGGTAGAACCACGGTTACAAACCATAATTTGGTACAAGACCGACCCTGAGTGTGGCTTTTGAAGAATTCACATTCCCTTGCCTCTGACTTTGGGCTCAATGGTGAAATTTCCAATCTGCGGATTTATCATGGCGGTATTTGGTATAAAAGTGAAAGATTTCTATTCAATTCGACTTCACTTTTTCGGGTTCCACTAATTTTATTTAAATGTTATAAAAGGGATAATTTTCTCAAACTAAATTTCAAAAGAAAAAGGAGTGGAATATATATATAACCTATTCATGCGAGACTAGTATGCTTTATGGCGTGAAAAATGTCATCATTAAATCTGCGTTAGTAATAATATTCTTTTAATATGCTTGCTTCCTTTGTGATACAGTTATAGGCCTCTACACTCTACATTGAGCAAATAAAACGAATCGTTTCGTCACTTCGGTGGGTGACGTAGTGCGATATGGACCAGAATTGCTCTCAGACTTTCCTGGTTGACTTAGTGCAATGTGACCAATGTTCCGTGTAAATACAGTGCAATTTGACTAGTTTTGTGCAGATACGGTGCAATGTGACCAGTGTTTCGGGAAAACGCAGTGCAATTTGTCTAGTTTTGTGCAGATATAGTGCAAAGGGAACCAGTTTTGTTTTCAATTTCTCCCGGATGATTTAGTATAATGTGATCAAGTTTGCATGCAAATACAATTTGGATGGATCAATTTTGTTATTGGTCTCTTCTAGAAGATTAAGTTCAATGAAGACCAGTCTCGAATGCTGTCGTTTTCAGAGATACACGTTTAATATATATTTTAAAAAATTGATATATAATTTTCAGATAATTTTTATTTCAATTTGTTACTTTGGGCTTTTTAAAAATAAGAAGAAACAAAAAAAAAAAGCCTCTTTGTATTTTTACATCGAATCGGGGCCTGATGGTCGATCTAGTGCTCGGTACCTCAGGTTTCGTATTCGAGTCCCGGCGGTGACACGGATGTTTGTAGTAGTTCGGAATCCACTTTAAACAGTAGGTACCGGTCTAATAGGATCATAGAGCGATTGGAGGTAGTCCCTCCCCCATCTCCTCTTCTTGTAGTGGCTTAATAGCCAATTGGCTGGCGTTCTGACCTTTTGATTCTGGTCTAATTAGACTAAAGTGTGCCCAAAATGATCGTAGAGCGGCAAACCGAATCAAACTTTCTTCTTGTCCAATGAAAGAAATTTCCAACCTTATTCCCGGCATATACAAGATAGTTTTGGGTTCAGTTCAGTTGTGGGGTTTTGAACCTGAATGTCTGAGTTCAGAAAGTCAACAGTTTATCTAGTTGGATTTTTATGGTGAAATTTCATATGAGTATTAAAGTTTTCAATCAGATTTGGTTTGTCGCTCCACCGTCATTTTTTAAACACTTTCGATTAATTAGATCAGGACTTACAATTTAACATGGCTTCAGAACCACTAACAGGCATTCATGCTATTGCCAGGATTTGAATTTCAAGCTTGTGGTGTCAAAGGCCAGAGAACTAGTCAATCGGCCATTCAGGCCGCAAGCAATTCTAGAGTAAAGCTAAAAATAAGGGAATGCAAAGTGAGGGTATAATATGCTGAGCAAATTTCTCTTGGAATTTTTCGAATTCTAATTTTATCATTTTCTTTATTATTATAATTTTTTTAAAAAAAAAAAAAAAAAAACTCGAAATGCATTTTACATTTTTATTGAATTCTGTTAAAGCGGCATTTTTTTATTGTTTACTTTTTTAACTGGACAAAAGCAGGAATGTGTTATCCTTTTTCATCGTTATCGAAATGTTTCCTTTGGACAATTGTTCTTACTTTAATTGAAGTGAGTTTTCATTTTATGTTTATATCTAAAGACTGAAATTCAACGGTATCCTTTCTACGTTGTTAACATGAGCCATAAAATGTAGCAAACATCCTATATTGCGATTGATACCCAAGGGGCTGGTGTTATCACTAGGGACTTCTCAAGTCAAGTACGGGAATTTACAATTGGGCTCGCATTTTTCAAACTGAAAAATGCTACCTCTGTTGAAAAATCAAATGCTTTATCTATTAATAGAAGGAAATTCTTTTGTCATCAGTTTTATTATGACCTCTTACATAATTGGAGTTATTTTTCATTGACAGTGGGAAGAATAATATTTAAGAAACAAGTAGAATAACTTAATAAATTAAATGTTCACTTATTAACATGAAAGAAATGGCATTTTTTATTTTTAAATTGAACATATCATGTATCTATATATATATATATATATAGCATATTGCAACAGCCCCATGTTGGGCCACGCCCCGGTAGATTTCAAGACAGGAGAAATTTTTCTTTTTAAGGTTTAGGTTGCCAGTCCTACGCCTAGACAGGGAACTGAGTTTTTAATGATTCCGATCCACTACGAACATCCATGCTACTGCTGGGACTCGAATTCGAAAACTTGTGGTACAGAGAATCAGAGTGTATATATATATATATATATATATAATGGAAGGGCCTGATGGCCGTATCAGGATGGATGTTCGTAGTGGTTCGGAATCCACTTATTTTAAACCGTAGGTCCCAGTCTAATAGGATCGTAGAGCGTTGTGGGGATAGTGTTACTCGCATCCGTGGCATATCTTCAATAACACGTGCCCCCTGGGTAGGGCTAAATGAATAACAGCCCGGTGCAGCCCTTGCTTATGACATAAAGATTAATTGTCCCTGCATTGTCAAATCCATTAGAACAACAAATATATAATGAAAAATTGACAGAAAAATATATTATTTCTTTTAGAAATTATTCACAACATACTTCAAATAAAACGTGGAATCCCTTATATGCAATATTAGCTTCATTTAAGTACATTACGTAAAAACAAATCCAAACATTTATAGGGATCATAAGAACACCCTATAATTACAGTTAAGATAATCAGTAATGTCATATATCCATATTCTTCTACTCCATGTGATTTATTTTCTCTCCAACACTTGAAGAATGGTTTCTCCCAGTGGTTAGGAATCTAGACTCCCTGGTGTAACAACATATAATCATTTAAGATGATGTATGGCTCGAATTATCTCTCGTCTGTAAGAAGACTCCTTCTTGCTTCTCGTGATGTAAGAGAAGCGTTAATTAATTATGTTTTGCGAAACGCGGTGTCACTTTCACATGTGATTAGGTGAGAGCTTTGACATTTTATTCTAGGTCATAAGATTTTTTTTTATTTTGAAAAGTTCATAAACTGGATCAAAATTTTATTGTTAGCTCTTTTAAGGGCATGAAAAACTTAATAATTGCTTTTAAAAAGACAGATGTTAATGTATGGAAATGAGTAAAACACGTCAGAATACAAGATTCTGTCATATCAATGAGGTTTTCTTTCACGTATGAAAATAAAATTATTATTTGCTGTTTTAAATGAAAGTATTTTTTGTACTAATAACCATAAAATAATTATACTACTAATTAGTTTTTAAAATTTGCACTATATGGTGACGTAAAATTTTGATGGAAATAAAAAAATTAAATTTTTATTTCTATTAACCATAAAACGTTTTGCACTAACAACTATTAACCATAAAATTACACTAGTAACCATAAAATATTTTTTTCCCTACTACAGATGTTACTTCCATTGGAATCCGAAAGATTATTAAACAATAAAAAAATATTTCATGTCATTGCTGATTTCAGTAAACAATCTATAATACCACTATGTACTAGTAGTTAGAACAAATTGTTAGTTCAAGTACATAGTGAATATGAAAATATATACAAAATAAAAATGAAATATGATATATAATATATACATATTATGGATATATAATATATGAAATAGGGAATATACCCGGCGTCACATGATTAAAAAAAACAAATTTTAATTTGGAAATTTTAATAAAAAAAATATATGTGCAAGGTTGGGGTTTCAGATTTAAATTACTTGCCTTATACAAATTGGCTAAATAAAGCAATCCTTCTAATCCTATAGCCATGCTTCCTTCTGTTGGCGTAAGCACCCCTGCGGCGTTGAAAATGGTCATGTTGGCCTACAGACTCTCACCCAGGGAAAAGTATCTTTCGCGCACCATTATTTTGTTAAATATTCAATGTGCTTCCTCTTACGTACTGCAAGAGCACTTCCTGTGGCGTGTGGGAGAAATGGTCAGTAGTATTCGAGACTCTCACCCAAGACGAAGTATAGCTCAACCGGCAATGCCACTGAGAAACGCTTAGTTTAAGAGTCTTTCGCCAGAGAAAATATATTTAGCACAATCGTGTGTATTAGTTGGTTTTATATCCGAGTTTCGGTTTTCGGCTTAAAAGTGAAATCTTTCACGAATCTATAATTATATATCTTTAAATGTGTTAAATATTGTCTGTCTCTAACTGTAAGTGTGTGGTGTTTGTGAGTGCGTAAATTAAAGCTATGAGTTCTCAAACTTATGTTTCAAGTATCCACACCCGGTTACAACCCAATTGCACAACCTGCACACTAAAAATGTAGTTTATTTAAGTGTGGAAATTTTTTATTGTTTAAAATAAATGCTTGAAAAGAACTGTTTTTAATGTCTTTAGAAAATTTTAACACGTTGTAATTTATCTCAGTTTGCATTAAATTAAGAAAATACATAATAATATCTACAACAAATTTAGTGTCTCTAATTTAAATTGTCTTTAATTTTATATTGCAATTCATATATTTGTATAAAGTACATTTAAAATTAGATGATAAATTTTCAAAACAATTTGATTTCAAAAATTGAACATGAATTCAGTTTGAATTGAAACATTCATTGGTTTTGAAAATAATGAAGAAGCATGAAATTAGATAATTTTTCAAAAAGGAGATACCTCAAGCTATGATGTAAATATATATGAATTCGGCTATGCTATAATCATCATCATCATCATTATTATTATTTTGGTAAAAATGTAATGCAATTTAATATTACATTACTTTGAGTTAAAAAATAAAAAAGTCTAGATTTACAGCATATGTCATATTCATAGACTATTTAAATTAAAACGTCTTGAGTAATTTTTGAGAATATAACTAACTAGTTTCTGTAATATTTAAATTCCTTGGCTTTTTAAAATTAATATGCTCAGTTAATATAATGCAATAAACTAAGTAGTGCAATAATAATATTTCCGTAACTCAGCCGCGAAAATATTATATTACTTATAATTATAATTATTTTTAACACTGATGACATCAATCGCTAGTAATAAAGCAAATTCTTAACTAACTATTAAATATAAACCAGACATTTCCTGATTACTGAAAAGAAAACATATTTAGTTCTGACAAAGTTTATTAAGAAAAATATCTTTTCAAAATTAAAAATCTGAGATTTTATATAATTTGCCTTTAGAAAACTTAAATTTACTCAATAGAGCAATCATTTTTATCTAAATATTTTCGCTTTCACTTTTAATTATCTAGCATTTATTTTTCAGAACGTAATAGTGTTAGTCTGAAAAGTTAAATGAAAATTAATGCTTTCAAAGTTATATGATACTGTTAATTAAAAGTTAAATGATATTTTTTTTTGCTGTAACTAAACTAATGGCTGAAAAATCCGATGAAAGTAAAAAAAAACCTTTTTTTTATTTAATTAAAAAAAAAAAATTTTTTTCGCACTGTTTGGTTTTTGCAAAACTTGGAATGAAATAATAAATTTAGTAGGAAAACCTGAGTTTATAAAGTTATTTTTGAACATACACACAAATATATAAGGATATTAGGTTAGTCTCTCTGATATCAGTTTTTACATACTTTTGGGTTAATTAGACCGAGACCTACAGTTTAACGTGGGTTCCGAATCATAAACATCCATGTCAATGCTAGGACTCGAACTTGAAGCCTGTGGTACCAAAGGCCAGAGCACTAGCCAATTGGCCATCAGGCCGCAGTATATATTTGTGGAAATCTATGTTATATGTATTAAGATGGAGAAGATATTCAGGATTGTCAAGAGCATACTATAGGGAGGGGAGGCCAACCCAAATAATCTTGCAGACCACTTTGAAAATGCATCACAACTCCACGGGCCGCATATCAAATTGTATATCGCCATACTAGATTTAGACCCACTATAGACATTTTTTGGAGGAAAAATTGAAACATAATGAGTTGTTATTTTTGCGTTTACTATTATTCTTACATGTAAACATAGATATTATAATAATAATGATACTAAGTGCAAATTGTGAAGAAATATAAAGACTAAAAATGAAATATAAAAAAATATATGAATATAAACGAAATAAAAAAAAAAATGAAATCATTAAAAATATTTATTTTATTAGTGCGATATTAGTTTCTCCACTCTCTCGCTTAGCTTTTCAAAATCGATCTCAGTTTGTGTATTTGCACATCTTAATGGGTGTTGCGTCCGTAATGTTTGAACGTGCTTTGTGTTTGGTCAATTTCATTTTAGAAAAAAAGCCTTTCTCCAAGATGCACGATATCCCAAGATGATGATGTTCCTGATGGCCAAGAGATGATATTCCAAGACGCACGGGCATCATGAGTTCTGCAGAATATAATTTAATTATTCTGCGAACTCTAACTGTAAACTCATAAATAAAACAGGCAATATCTATCATACATTCGAAAGAATATTATTTTAAAATCAAGTTATTTTTTCTCATAATTTTGATAGTTAATTTTTGAATATACTAGGCATACATAATGTATTTTTGGCCCACACAATGATTTTCACTACAATGCCATTATGAAATAAATAATTTTGTGGAAGTGCGACAAATATCACGGGCCAAGGAAAAATATTCAAGGCGGGCCGCGTGTTGGCCACACCTGCTATAGGAGAATTATCAACAACATAAAAACAAATAAAAAGCTGTTATAAAAATCTTCCTAATCTAAATTTATATTACGTGTGAGAATGAAAATATTACCAAACAATCATTTCTTGACTTGACTTTGAGATTTATGCTCGTGTTAGCTGCTCAATTTATAACAACTCTTGAGAAGAAATCAGAAAAAAAAAAAAAAGATAATACAAAAACAAGTAATATTTTTAAAATCAATTTTTTCTTTTTTTTTTCACTATATTTGCAGAAAGTCCAATACAAATAATTTTCATTCATTTTTTTTTTTTTAAAGTTTATCTGGCACCATCTATGGGTATAGATATATGCAAATTAAATCTAAAAAAAAACTAAAATTAATTAATTAAATTTAATTACTGAATTAATATTTGAAAAAACTGTATTAACATCAAGTGTCATCCACTCCAAGTTCAAAAAAAATGTATTTGAACTTGAGTGGATGAATAAAAAGTATTTTATGAACGATTGAAAATTTGAACAAGATATATATAGGAAAGTGCGAGTTAATAGAAGGAATTGAAAAAAAAGAGATCTTCAGATAATCAGTGGACTTTGACTGATTCCAAAAGTTTTAAAGAAGAAGCACCGAAATGTGGGTGTCGTGCAGAGCTACTGCCATAAACAATACAAAAGCAGTTAATAAACACACAAAAAAAATGCGTAATTAGAAATTTTAGAAAAAGTTAATTAGTGATATAGTTTTAAAGTAAGGTTCGCCGCTCATATAAAATAGCCAGGAATAGGATAGATTTTATATCAAAAAGCCTTCTTTAGTTTTTCTCTTTGTACTTCATATTTAGTACTTCATTGGAATAAAATATGTCCTCGGTTTCAGGATTTTTGCATCTTGTGCATAGTAGAGAAGATGTTAATCCAAATCTGAGTCTAACTTTAGAACGATAAGTTTTGGTACGAAACAAACAATCATGCTTCCAGCTTGATTTAAACAAATTATGATGTAAACTTAATGCTTCAACAATTTTCAGATGGCTTTACAATATGCGAATTTGAATTTAAGATACCTAACCTTTAATTATTTTCTTCTTCTTTTAGAATATACAACATTTAATACGTTTCCTCTTCCAGTCAATATCCTTTTTCCGTTGTTTCTTAACCAACCTGGCTGTGATTGGATTAAATGGGGTTGTTTGCAGGTTTTGATAACTTCAACAAGAGGCAGTTTTTGCATTACAATACCAAAATATGTAACAGTTACAGCGTTTTGCATTGCAATGCCAAAAAAATATGTAAAAGCGTTACCAGTAACAGTATGTAACGGTAATTAATTCCTAAGAATATTACACTGCATCATTTCTTTGCTTCTTCATTTACCACTACAAATTTAAAATAGTAACAAGAAGCAAGACCTCACGTTGCACATTATCCCATTTACCAGGTAGTATGGTACCAAGGCACTCCGTGTACAATAATAGTATTTGGATTTCACAACGTCAATGCATTTTCTTCGAACACAACGGAAGACGATCTTAAAATAGATCTTTCGCCACATAGAATCAGTTTTTGTTGTTTACGTCTACCATTTATTTCATATACTTTATTATGAACAGTTCCCGAAAAGATGATAAACGAGAAGATAAGACTTCCCGAGATTCGCATTTGCTCTATATTTGCGTTCAGTATGAAGAAACCCAAAAATATCTCCACCAGAATCCAATAATCGATGAAACACGCTCGAAAAGGCTTAGATAATAAAAGCTACTCTTTTGAAAACAGGAACTACCCGTATGCCAACAACAAATTCAAAATCGTTTTGAACCCTAACTTGTACGTGTTAACCGTTTAATATTTTTAGTGGAATGAAATATTTTTCCGAACCTAATTTTTAAAGAATAAAGATCAAAGCACACCAATATATTTGAAAAAATTATATATTTTACAATCAGCCTACGAAGATGTCTTGCACTTTTAATTTTATTTAACCGCATATAATGTTATATGCCAAACAAGTTTAATAAAAATCTTACAACAATAGCATTCATTAAATTTTACATACTAATAATATACAGACAAAAGACGGAATGAGGAAAAAAATAATAATAAAAAGAATGTTTTGTCTAAACCACAATGTCCTGCAGTGCGGGGCGTACATCCCACGAGCAGTCTATTCATGGATTGGACGAAAAGATGGAACTTCTGTTGTGATGGAGCCCCGTAGGTAGAAGTCTGACTCTGAAAGAAGAACAGTTCCTTCCGAGAGGACTTTTATTCAAGAATTATCCCGCACTTATGTATCGTACAAAAGAAACTCACACCATATACTCCGACTTACCAGGTAAGATGCTAAACATCACAAATGCAATCGAAGCTCCCTTTGCTTCTTTTTTGAAACAATGCTCATACCAAAGCCGCCAGCGGATTGAAGCCCGAACTAATGCTCACCAACCACTGAGCTACGAGTCGGGCGATTCAAATTTAATGTGAATACCTCTAATCAAAACGACGAATAACGCTAAATTATCGACATTTAAATGAGTAATACTTCAATAAATATGCAATGAAAAGCGAGAATAACAGTCTACTTACACAAATTTGTTTTTGTTCTAATGCAGCCGCTAATACTCAGACAATTGGCATCGATGCTTTAAGGCAAGCGCTGCACCGACGTTACTCACTTCTCCTTAGCACTAAACAGCAGCTAAGTGTTGCCTGAACATAAACTACGGACGCGGAGTAACACTATCCCCGTAACGCTCTCTACGACATGTTAGACCGGAACGTACGGCTTAAGGCGGATTTCGAACCACTACAAACATTCATGGCACTCGAACCCGAAACCTGTGGTACTGAGGCAAAGCGCTAGTCCCTCGGCTATTCAGGCCCTTTCACACAAATACAGAGATTTGTGATTTTTTTGTGTTAATAATTAATTTGATTTTAAATCAACAAAATTTTCCGGAGTAGCAAATTGTATTGTCTAAAAATAAATGTTCATTAAAATTTTAACCTTCCCTTAGAGCTTCTATCTCTCTTTAAAAAGCTAATTAGCTCTTAACGAAGTCCCTAGGACTTTAAGATAAAATATAGTTTGAGCTATCTTCTTTAGTTCTAATAAAACATAATTAGAGTAAATAATAATTACTGGTCTTGAGAATAAAGTAAAGCAATTTTAGTTAGAAATTTTTCGTAACTGACTTTGTTTTTGTATTTTTCAAATAAAAACAAAATGTTTTTAAGCCATTATGAGTTAAATTATATTTTTTATTAAAATAAAACGGCTAATTAGCACATTAGAAGAAAATTTAAACTGAACTATATTGTTCTTTAATATTGCTTTAAATAATTATTGATTTCTAAATATTTAATGCACCTTTTATAATTTATTAAGATAGCTTACTTTGGTAATGTTAGCGCCACTTAAATATGTAGTAAACCTCCTTTAAAATACTAACTTTATATTATAATTTTTTAATATTAACTATATATTTAATAATGTATTATAATTTGCGAGTACACTTTTATGTCAATGTCATGATGCAAAAATTTCCAGCGTCTTAAAATTATATATATATATATATATATATATATTTATATATATATATATATAGTTATATATATATATATATTTATATATATATATATATATAGTTATACATATATATATATATATATATATATATATATATATATATATATATATATTTATATATGCGTATATATATATATTTATATATATATATATATATATAGTTATATATATATATATATATATATATACAGTGTGAGATGCAGTAAAGTATATTATTATTTTAAAATTTCTTGTTAATTATTTTAATTTCTTATTCAGCTTCCGTTATTTCCTTTTACGAGTTTAATTATATTCATTTAAATTCTGCAATTATCGCAATTATGCCAAGTTGATACATAGCAGTTACATGTTTTACAAAAATTACTTTACAATCTTTTCTTCAAATGTCTCGCATTTGAATAATTAGCCACTGACAGGGTCAAAATTTAGTCAAAGGGCATCAATGAAGGCCTCTCACTCTGAAAGATATTTTTGCTTAGAAATAATGTAACATTCAAATAATGCTCTTTTATTTGAGTGTTACATTTCAAAAAGTTCCGAAAAATCCAATTAATCGACCAATGGTGATTTTTGTCAGAAACTCATCATGTCTACTGTTGTTTAATGCATGGATCCTAACATCTGCCAATGCCCTCTTGCATTCCAGATTGCATGCCATTTCCACTACTATGAAAAGCCGTGGCAACTTACCGTAAACGTAGAAAGGATTGGGTATAAACATGAGTGGATAAAGCGTTGTATAACATGATAATGGATTTAAACTGACTATTACTGATGCTATAGTTTAGATTTATTTAATATACTATATATATCCTGTGTTATATAACAGTTATTACTTATTATTTGGTAGTTTTAGTTTAACAAAACTGGGGTTTGGTAAGCCATGGCAAAGCTGCCGTTAAAGTAGAAAGATTGTATAAACTTGAGGATAATAGATTAAAATTCGAATATTACTGTTGTAAGAGTTTAGATTTAATTAATATACAGGGTGATTATAAAAATCCCACTTTCAAAAGGCTGTAAAAGAGTCACTCATTCTTCACAATGAAAATTCTTTGAACTTATTAAAATAATAATTTAAATTTGAACTGAAGATACTAGAAGAAGGGGGAAATGGTACGGCATCAAAAAAAGTTCCAAAATGTATTAGATGGCGCTGTAGGCGGCATAAAGAAAAGTGAATTCGGCTACCGTGATTTTTGAATCGATATTACAACGTATTTGGCATGTGTTGCACATTAAACAAACTGTAGTGTGTTCCAATGGTGTTTCGTTTTTTTGACGGAAAAAGGACATTCGACATTTGTGATAATGTTAGTGGGAAACCATCCAATTAAGGCAAAGTCATATCAAAATTGATATGAGCCAAGTATTGCCATGCCTGTTTCCCTCTGTTATTCAAGTATCTTCAGTTCAAATTGGAACTCTCATTGTGGCGAGTGATTCTTTTTTTTTTTTTTTTTTTTTTTCATTACATTTTTGAAAGTGGGACTTTAATTTAAAAATCCCCTGAACTATATATATGCTTTGTAATCTAACAGTAATTACTTATTATTCAGTAGTTTTAATTTAACAAAACTGAGTTCTATCCTTAAATGAGATTTCTTTAGAAACTGAGATTTTTTTTAACCAAAAATTCACTTCTGCAATTAGAATAAAATCTTTTAACTATCATGCTAAGGAGTTAAAAAGGCAAACTTGTAAAAATGACATTTAAATTGAAAATAAAATAAAAAATTAAATGAAATCACAATGATTTGAATTTAGAAGAGACCTATAATAAGGAATAATTTCTGCATTAATCTAAATAGAGATTGTGCTAAGACTAATTAATATCCGAATAATTGCCGTTGCACTGGAGAGTGATTGTAATTCCATCTTTGGAGATGCGTCTGGACAATCTGGAAGAGCGTTATAAGCGTCTCACTGCTGTAATACGTTCTGCCATTAATGAACACGCAGTGGGAGGGAAAATTAATTTCTGTCACATAATTGATTCCCAGATAAATTGATGCAGAAGATAACACGCATGAATGTAATGATAAAATAATACTAGATTTACGTAGATAAAACCTAGATAATCGAATAACGTACTGATACATATCATCTATTTTATTCTATTTTTATAAACCCTTCGAATCGTTTTTTTTTTCAACATCAGTGGACCTCTACTAATGTATGTTACTAACAGCCCACCGATAGGTGATGAGAAATGGCCATGAGGTAATCAGAAAGCATCGAAAATCATACCATGCAGTCTCAATCATTATCTACACACATTGTTACAATTACCATCAAGTGTCCTGTTTCTGAGCAGTGATTGCAATGCATGCAACCAGCGGATTCTTAACCAGACACCTCTTAAAAATCATAGCAGGCAGCTTTGAATCTCGATAGAGACGCTTTTACACACATTGTCGCCAATCGCCATAAAAGTGTCCTGTTTCTTGAAAGTAGTGGTTGCAATGCAATTTTCGCTATGGATTCCAACCTGACACCTCTATTCATTTTCTATGCACATTATCATCACAGCACAGAGTGAGGAGTCCTTCGACGCTACTTTTTGAAGTATTTTTTTTCTTGTTGAACATGGTAGGCCTTGTGTTTCGCTTATGTGCTTCACGGAAGACCCACCAGTAGATGATGACAGAAAAGTTACTGCCATTCTAGCGGATTTTTAGATAAATGCAACATATTAAATGTCGTATAAATAAAAAATCGCAAACCCCAGCCAAACCTGCCTATCATTGTGAGATTTCATGGCCACACATGCCAGACACCACCATCCTTTCTCATTGTTTCTAAATTTGACTACAGTTTTCCCTTATTTTTGGCTTCTTATTTTTCAGGTACTCCCTCGTCACTGGCAACAAACTCCCCCCCAGTGCATCTTCTTAAGCTATCTGCTCACTGTACCACTGAGCCATGAGACAACCTTTTTTTCTGTACTCTGATAGAGAGCGAGCAAATGAGATAACTATAACATCCTCACCTTTCAGCACACAATCACATCATTGCCTACACTGATGGATCATCCGACTCAAAGTCGCACAAACGTGCAGTAAAACGTTGCACAAACCTATTTGTCAACCTCCATCACAACAAATGAATGGAACACAACACCACCGACTCTAGTCTGCCTTATGTTCTTCAGCCAGATCTTAAGCATTATATCTCTTCAGACAAATCCGCTACTTGCACAGCTACGCTACAATGCTACGCAATGTGCTACGCTATAATGGGTAGATCCTCTTTAAGGTCTTATCCAGCACACTGCCCTCCTTCTTCTGCGGCTGGGATCCATCTACAGATTTTTACCTGGCGAGTGCTCCATCACAACAGAAGTTGTCCTGTTTCCATTCATGAGTAGAATACTCATGGTATATCCGTTCCGAGCTGCAGAACACTGAGAATTAATCACAACAATACCCCAAATCCTCCACGATAAATCAATAAGCCAGAATACTCTCTCCCCAAGCTCAAGGATTTAGGGAAGAAGGAGCGAACACTCAGAACCAACTCTTGGGCAAACTTGTGGGCCTATGTAAGATACAGTAGACAATCTGCAGTCTAACTCTGTTGTTCTTGATAAAACTTCTGTATATGCTATTTATCTGCCGTTGTAGTGTCAAAATGATCTCTTATATCAAATGTATGGCCTTAATGGAACAACTGTTTCATTAAAGCAAGTATCAGTGGAAATTAAGTACAAAAGGCAAAATGTCCGCTTAATGATAGTAAACCTATCAAATTCCCATTATGAGAAATACTTTGCTGATTTGTAAAAATTATGAAAGCCATCAATCTTATAATCCTGAAGTTTAGTTTTGAAATAATTAAGGTCCGTCGCAAGGCAATTTATGAGCATCAATATGCGTAGTAAACTATTTCTTTGTTGAGATAAGACATCTCAAGCAGAAAATATTGTTAGTGTAAATCAATGTGCTTGAATATTTAATAAATAATCAATATTTATAATCAATATCTACTAAAAAGGGCCTGAATTTGAGTGTCTAGCGCTCTGGCGCTCGGTACCACAGGTTTTCGGGTTCGGAATCCAGGCGGTGCCATGGATGTTTGTAGTGTTTCGAATCCACTTTAAACCGTAGGTCCCGCCCAATAGGATCGTAGAGTTGTTGCGGGGCTTTGTTACTCAGTGGCTTATCTTCAAGTTACACGCGCCCCCTGGGTAATGCAAAGTGAGTAACGTAACGTCTGTGCAGCGCTGCCTTAAGGCATCATCCAAGACCAAGCTGTCTAAGTGTTTGTCAGCTGCATTAGAAAGAAAAAAATATTTTTATAGAATTGCAGTTGTATTCCCTTAAAATACCTTTGCAATCCTATTCAAACAATATCATCCGAAACACTGTTCTATTCACAAATATGAATAATTAAAACCTTTCGTGGCAACAGTGTAGTGCATGCTAATATGAAGCAGAGTGTTCAATCCATCTGTTGACGCTTATTAGACTTAAGATGTGATAAACGATTAGATTCCGTTGTTATCGCATTCAAGTCAACTATCTTGTAGGAATTTGTTGTATTTTTTTTTTCCCGCATAATACTTTACATATTTGATAGTTAGGTAAGGCAATTAATCTGGAATCTTTAATTCCCCAACCGTTCTAATAAACGTTGATGAACTCTCCTGGCGTTTCGCCAATAGAAAATGAAATATTTTTAAGTTTCAGAAGTATAGAAAATACCCAACAGATTTAAAGGTTTCAAGTTTTAAATAACTCGCCTTAAATAATATTTCTAAATTAAGAAAATAAGTACAGAAATCATTTTTTTATACAAGAATACCCACACTTTTTTATTTATTTATTTATTTTTATTATTTTTAAAAATATAATAGTGTTAGTTTGGATAACTAATTGAAAACTTATACTCTAAATTTTGTTTATTATTGCTTTAATGACACCAGTTTTCTTGTGATATGAAGATCTAATGGTAAAAAAAAAATCACGTTTTAATTAAGTTAACATATTATTGAGAGTTTTTCCTTACTTGATTAGACTTGTATAAATTATCGCTGACTTATGGCTCTTGGCTCACTCCCCTTGCAAGATATTTATCAAATAACCTTTTGATGACGCGTTTATAATTCTGCCCCCTATATGATTTTGAACGCTTGCTCACTATATGCTTTTTTTGCATGTTTTTTAACTTTCACAGCTAATGGAGGTGGCATTCTTGCTATTTCATCGTTTTCGCGCTGGTTCCTAACTCGTTCAATATATTGTTTATTATTATTAATAAACTAAGTAAGAAAATTCATGACTTTTCAATTTCCTAAAAAATTGTTCATTAATTAACTTTCTACAACTTCCGTGCTGCTACATTTATATATATATATATATATATATATATATATATAATAAATAAAAATTTTAATAATTAATTAATAAATTTATCAAAAATAATAAACTTAAAATTTAATTAAGTTAAAATTAATTACATTACAACTTTTTTATTTCAATGCTGCTGGAAAATACTTAGACAGTTATCTTTTATGCCGTAAGTAAGGGATGTACCGACGTTACTCACTTAGAACTACTCAAGGAGTGCGTGCAGCTTGAAGATAAGTCACGAACGCTGATTAAAACTACTCGCAACGCTCTACGATCCTATTAGGACCGTAATTTACTGTTTAAAAAGCGGATTCCGAACCACTACTTTCACATATACTGACATTGAACAGGACATATAGAGATATATACGGATAGTATAGATTGATAATTTTATTAATCTAATAGCACCAGTGTTTCTCATGATCTGGAAAAACCATGCATAATTATCTTTTTTATTAACAGCAAATCCGAATCTACAATAGTTTCCAGAAATGATAATTTTAGAAAAAAGGGAAACCTTAAAAAGTATTCACCTTTAATTGCTTTCGCCTAAAGTCAATTTAATCCAATCAACTTACCCAACACCTGGCCTTTTCAAAAGTTGACAATGTCAAAATAAATGTTCTAAATAATAAATTAAATTCTTTTTAAATTAAATTAAATTAAATTAAATCAGATTAAAGTTAATTAAAGTTGTCCCTCTTGTTGAAATCCATGTACTGTAGAGGGATTCTGATAAACGCGAAATACTTCCGCAGATTCCAACAGACGCAGCTTTTCTATTCGAAAGCTTTAAACACTCCCATGTCTACGTGGGGATGATT